>JADBJO010006351.1:27500-32500 GCA_016801955.1 Conus betulinus | reverse complement strand
TCAGTATATTTTTTTTTTCAAACGCAGTCTGCTATTGTACCTGTTATAAACCGTCCCGAAAAAGAAAAGAAAAAAACAAATCAGGGAAAGATAACGCCTGTCTTTCCGTTGCAATTGGAGTTACCTTTTTCTTCTGTTTACGGGTCAAGATGTACTGTTTTGTACACACGTCTTTGTTCGTGAACAAACGTCACGTCTGAACTGATCAATCGTAATAATGATAAGTGAAGTCGGTCATAATGATCATAACAGGTGAAGTCGGTTCATCATCATCATCATCATCATCATCATCATCATAGGTGAAATCGGTCATAATAATAATGAGAATAATTATAAGAAGAAAAGTCGGTCATAATAATGATAAATGAAGTCGGTTTTTAATGTAAGTGAAGTCGGTCATAATGATAAAATAAGTGAAGTCGGCCATAAGAATGATAAGCGAAGTCAGTCATAATGATAATAATAAGTAAAGTTATCGGTCATAATGAAAATAAGTAAGTGAAGTCGGTCATAATGATAAGTGAAGTTGGTCATAATGATAAGTGAAGTTGGTCATAATGATAATAATAAGTGAAGTCGGTCATAATGATAATAATAAGTGACGTCGGTTAATAACGATAATCAGTGAAGTCGGTCATAATGATAATAATAAGTGACGTCGGTTATAACGATAATAAGTGAAGTCGGTCATGATTATCATAAGTGAAGTCGGGTCATAATGATAATAAAAAGTGAAGTCGGTCATAATGATAACAATAAGTGAAGTCGGTCATAATAATAATCATAAGTGAAGTCGAACTGTTTGTCACAGTGTCCTCCATATACGGTCATCGCATCCTTCACATCTACGGATGATGGGCCACTCTCTCTCTCTCTATCTCTCCTCTCTCTCTCCATCCTTCACATCTACGGATCTCTCTCTCTCTCTCCTCTCTCTCTCATCTCTCTCTCTCTCTCTCTCTCTTTCCGACACTGAAAACAGACTGAATTTTTCCACACAAAGTCTTCCTTTTTAGATGTTGAATTGTTAAAACTTGTAAAGCGCCCTGTAGCCTACGTTGTTAGGATGGGCGCTATAGAAATTGTCCTCGAAATGGAGTCAGAACTAATGTTAACTCCGAGGGGAAAAATCCCCCTGTACCGTGAATGGTCCGGTGGAGATTCGAACCCCGCAACACTAGGATCATCAAGATTACGAGTCCGGCGTTCTTCCACGGAGCTATTCCGGCCCCCAGTCAAATAATAATTTGAAACGCACATTGGGCTAATGATCGGGATGAGTCCGACTATCTGCAGCACAGGCGCATCATTGCACGCCCATGTTGGGAGTATGAAACGGCGGGGTCACTCTCTCGCTGAACGTGAGCTCTATCTAAGACGGATTACCCCCCCAGATTTCCCGAACCTGGTCTGTTTCTGTATTTCATTTTCTTACAAGTTCCGGCTTTGGAAACTGCTCTGTGCTAAACTCAGCAGACCTCATTTCTGGACAAGACCTGTGTTTCTCACCTTGCGATGAATTCTGAACATCGTGTAGGAGATGTTTGTTGGATCACACGTTTGATTCATTTATCCCACGTGTGTAGTAGTCTAGCAAGCCTTTTTTGAGAGTTTGATCTAGTGTATTCATCTGCTTGAATGATTATGTCCATCACAACCGACCAGAACCAGCTCAAGACTGACATCAATCTGATTGGAGGTAATGAGAAAGAAAGAAAACGAAACACAAAGAAAGCATGAACAAATGAAAGAATGAACGAGCGAACAAAGAGAGAAAGAAAGAAAGGAAGGACAGAGAAAAGTAAAAAAAAAAAAAAAAAAAAAAAAAACCGACATAATACTGACATTCGTGTCGGAAGGTGGTAGATAAGAATCTCAAAAATCACCCCCCCCCTTCCTCCAACCCCCCCCCCCCCCCCCCCCCCCCCCCCCCGTCCCCCCCCCCCCCGTCTCCCAGCTGTTCCAATCTTCCTCCTCCCCTTTTCCTCCTCCAACCCCCTCCCTGCTTGTCCCTCAGGTCCCTTTATCATCATCCCCTTCCTACCCCTTCTTCACCCTCCCTTCCCACCCACCCCCTCCACCCTGTTCCCCCCCCACCCCCAACCCCCCCCCCCCTCCTCCTCCTCCTACCTACATTCTCACGGCTCCTCTCCTTTTGTTTGGTCAGCGCTAGTGTCACATTGTCGACTCCTTTGACCGTTACCCCCGGGGTAGGAGGAGCTACCCGGAATGTTGCGAAACGGGTGGGTTCAAGGGCAAGGGGAGCTAGCAGCTCAACGGCTCAGCGGCGGAGAGGTGGTGTTAAATCCCCCCTCCCCCTGCCCCCCCTCCCCCCCCCCCCCCCCCCCCCCCCCCCACACACACACACACACACACAAACCCTCTCCTCCCCTGCAATCTATCATAGCTTACTACAGTGTGTCTCCTGTCCTTCACGCTTGGGGTCTGTCAATATGATAGCCTCTTCTCTCTCTCTCTCTCTCTCCTCTCTCTCTCTCTCTCTCCCCTCTCTTCTCGCTTCTCTCTCTCATCTCTCTCTCTCCTCTCTCTCTCTCTCTCTCTCTCTCCTCTCTCTCTGTCTTCTCTCGTCTGTCTGTCCTGTCTCCTCTCTGTCGCTGGGTCTGTCTCCACTCTCTCTCCTCTCTCTGCCCTCTCTCTCTCTCTCTCTCTCTCTCTCTCTCCCTCCCTCTCCCCGGGGGGAGGTCTGTCTCTCTCTCTCTCTCTCTCTGTCCTGCCTGTCTCTCGCTCTCTCTCCCCCCTCTCTCCTCCTCTGTGTGTCTGTCTGTCTGTCTTCTGTCTCTGTGTGTGTGTGTGTGTGTGTGTGGTGTGTGTGTGTGTGTGTGTGTGTGTGTGTGTGTGGTGTGCGCGCGCGCGCGCGTGTGTGTGTCGCGTCTGTCTTGTCTGCCTGTCTCCCCCCTGTCTGTCTCTCTCCTCGCGGCTCTCCCCCGCCCCTCTCCCCTCTCCCTTGTCCCCCTCCTTTCCTCCGCCCTTCCTCTGCCACCCCCCTGTACTCCCCCCCCCCCCCCCTCGTCTCCTCTCTCCCTCTCTTCCTCAGCCCTCCCCCCCCCTCTCTCTCTCCTCATCTCTCTCCCTCCCACTGCTCTCTCCCCCTCACCCCATCTCTCCCCCCTCCCCTTCTCTGTCTCTCTCTCTCTCCATCTCTTTCTTCCCTCCCTTTGTCATGTCCTCTTTATATCCTTTCCCTCCTCATTCTCTCCATCTCCCCTCCTTCCCTCTCCCTCTCTTCACCCACCCCTCCCTCCCTCCTCTCTCTCTCTCTCTCTCTCTCCTCTCTCTCTCTCGTCATCTCTCACTCTCTCCTCGTTTCCCTTCGTCCCTGAGTGGACAAGGGCCAGGTGGAAAAGCAATTTCTTGTAACAGTTACCTTTGGGAACAGACATTGTTGATATACCACCCTCTCCCCTCCCCCCTCTCTCTCCCCCCTCTCTCCCCTCCTCTCCCCCCCGACATGGTGTTTGCTGCCAGACAGCTTCAAGAAAAGTGTCAGGAACAGAATGTCGACCTGCACTCCCACCTATGTTGATCTGACCAAAGCCTTTGACACTGTCAGTAGGGAGGGGCTTTGGAGATTATGGCGAAGTACGGATGCCCCAGAAAGTTCATTGCCATCGTTCGCCAACTTCACGACGGCATGCTGGCCAGAGTCCAAGACAACGGCGAGACATCTAAACCGTTCCCAGTCTCAAACGGAAACGAAGCAGGGTTGTGTTCTTGCTCCCACCCTGTTCACCCTCATGTTCTCGGCTATGTTGACTGACGCATTCAGTGACGCGGAGATAGGCATCGTCATCAGGTACCGTACAGATGGATCAGTCTTCAATCTCAGGAGACTTCAAACGAAAACCAAGGTCTCGACAGACACTGTCAATGACTTCCTCTTCGCGGACGACTGTGCCCTCAACGCTGTCTCAGAAAGCCACAATGCAACACAGTGTTGACAAGTTCTCTGCTGCTTGCAACAACTTCGGCTTGACAATCAGTTCGAAAAAGACTGAAGTGATGCACCAGCCAGCCCCGGGAAAGTCATACGTTGAGCCAGTCATCACCATCACTGGACAGCAACTGAACGCGGTGGATAAGTTCACCTACCTAGGCAGCACTCTGTCCAGAAACGTTGTCCATAGACGATGAGGTGAATGCCCGGCTCGCCAAAGCTAGTGCCGCTTTTGGCAGACTCCACAAGAACGTATGGAACAGGAGAGAGGCATCACCCTAGAGACCAAGATCAAGGTGTATCGGGCCATAGTTCTCACCACACTGCTCTATGGCTGTGAAACATGGACGGTTTACCAGCGTCACGCCAGGAAACTGAACCATTCCACACCACCTGCCTCAGAAGACTCATGGGCACTAAGTGGCAAGGATAAGATTCCTGAAGTCCTCACTTGTGCTGGCCTGCCTGATGCAGTCTTCACCATCGCTGATGCAGTCACAGCTTCGCTGGGCATGTCAGACGCATGCGACCATCGGCTGCCAAAGAAACTATTGTTTGGCGAACTACAACAAGGAAAACGCTCTCATGGAGGCCAGAAGAAACGTTTCAAAGACAGCCTCAAATCTTCCCTGAAGGCCTTCAACATCAGCCACACAACATGGGAGCAGACTGCCCAGGACAGAGACGGGTGGCGATCAGCTGTCCGCAAAGGTGCAGAAACCTGTGAAAGTAACAGAATTGCTGCAGCTGAGCAGCGCAGGATGATCAGGAAGACCAGTGTCAACAGATCTCCAACTGCCGCCACCATCCCCTGTCCGTACTGTGATAGGTCTTTCCGGGCGCAGATCGGCTGACTAGATGGTCTTCGTCGTCTCGACGGACAACAACATGACACTGTATCTGTTCCTATCTTCAGAATTTCCCGTGTGTTGATGCTGACGAAGCGTTATTACGACCCAACTATAATTCCTGTTCATCCCTTATCTTGGAGTATATGTATCAAGCATTACATGTCATTGTGATTGACGTGTTTGTTGTTCTCTTC
>JADBJO010006351.1:5000-15000 GCA_016801955.1 Conus betulinus | reverse complement strand
ATTATTATTATTACTATTATTCTCATTGCTTTTTGTTAACCTACCTGTTTGTTGTTATTATTATCATGACTATCATTATTTTCATGATCATTATCATCGTTATTATCATTACTAGTTGCCCAGCTGTTTGTTACAATTATTGTCATAATCATTACTATCATGATTATTATTATTATTATTATTATTATTGTGGTGGTGGTGGTATTATTGTGGTATTATTGTTCAAGCGCTTCTCCTCGATTAGAGATCAAGCTCTGCGCGTTTCATGCAATTCACGCTCACATTTGCACTTAACTCCTTTCGTCTCCAAATGGTTTAATAAACTGGTTGATTGTTAGGCGCTTTAGCATTTTCAACATGTTTATAATTTTTTTTTTCAAACATTCATTGTCGTTATTACTGTGATACTGACGGCGTCCTCGTTTCCCTCATAGTCATCGTCTTTGTTATCATAATCACATCACCATCATCATCATCACCATCATCATCATCATCAGCAGCAGCAGCAGCAGCAGCAGCAGCAGCGGCGGCATGACGTCGTAGTAGTTATTATCATCGTCGTCGTCGTCATTATCACGACATCATCATCATCATCATCATCATCATCATCAAGAGAGGCGTCGTAGTAATTATCATCATCATCGTCGTCGTCATTATCACGTCTTCATCATCATCATCATCATCATCATCATCATCATCAATCAGAGAGGCGTCGTCGTCGTCGTCATCATATCATCATCATCATCATCATCATCATCATTGCCGTCGCCGTCGTTTCGTCGTCGTTGTCGTCGTCCCTATCATCTTCATCGTCCTGAGGGCCATCATCGCCATTGTTCTGAACACAATGCAGTCTGCGCCGTGGAAGAGGGCAGGGAAGAGAGTAATGATGATGACTGCTGGCCCCCTCCAACATGACCTCATCACAAACCACACTCCTCCTCCTCCTGCACCTGGCCTACCTCCCCCCCATCCCTCCTTCACCCCCCCCCTCCCCCAGGCTTCTCATCCACCATCCACCCCTGCCTGAGCCCAGAGTGAGGTGAGACAGAAGAGAGAGAGAGAGAGAGAGAGAGAGAGAGAGAGAGAGAGAGAGAGAGAGAGAGAGAGAGGAGAGAGAGAGAGAGAGAGAGAGAGAGAGAGAGAGAGGAGAGAGAGGAGAGAGAGAGAGAGAGAGACAGAGGAGACAGACAGACAGAGACAGACAGAAGAAGGAGGGAGAGAGAAGAAATAGCGGAGGGGAAAGAGAGAAACTGGATCGACAGAGATGGGGGGAAAGAGAGAGAGAGAGGGAGGGGACGGAGGGAGGGAGACAGAGAGAAAGAAAGAGAGAGAGAAGAAGAGACAGACAGACAGAGAGAAAGTGGGCAGGGGGTAAAAGGCAGGGAACGAAGGAGGAAGGTGGGGGAGGGGGGGGGGGGGGGGACAGAGCAGAATGCAGTATGAAGAGCACGGGGAAGGGGGGATGAAGGGGGGGGGGGGGGGGGGAGAGAAAATAGGAAGACAAAGGGCACAATCTTGTTCCAGTTGTGTAATTCCGCGTCCATCAGAACATTATGAATGGCGGCACCATGGCAGCCAGGGGCTGACGACCTTATCTTCCTCACCATGCCAGAGCCAAGTTGGGCTGAAACACCGAGAGATGAAGTTCTGCAAGAAGGCGGAGGAATAGAAGGATTAGGGCAGGTAAGGTACAGGTAATGTTGCTTGTTTATAGCGCGGCCGACCGCAAAGGGCCATATCAGGGCTGTCGCCGCGTTGAAGTCAACTCACACATCATTATCAAAAAGAAAAAAAAAAAAAAAAAAAAAAAAGAGAAGAAGAAAAAGAAGGAAAGAAATATAGAAAGAAAGAAAAGAAAGAAAGA
The DNA here is from genome assembly GCA_016801955.1 of Conus betulinus. NCBI lineage: Eukaryota > Metazoa > Mollusca > Gastropoda > Neogastropoda > Conidae > Conus > Conus betulinus. Next base: position 13,133 of record JADBJO010006351.1, on the reverse strand, counting down.
AAAAAACAAACAATCACACAACCCAACAAGCTGATGGATAAATGAATGAATTCAAGAAGAAGAGGGTTTTCATGGCTACGACTTGGCAGAGGTCTGACCTCCGCATCAGCTCAACGCGCTGTCTCAGACCTTGGCTAACCTGCCTACCATTGGAACAGAAGGACGGGAACAAGAAGTCATAATGATAATGATAATAATAACAATGATGATGATAAACAATCATGTTTATTTCTATGGCGTATATTCCATAAAAATGCTCAACAGCGCTTTACATTTTAAAAAAAAAGAGCAAACAGTAAAAAAAAAAATAGGAGTTATAAAAGTCATGCACATTGAAAAAAAAAAAAAAAAAAAACTCACAAAACCTCGAGATATAAAATACTGACTTGCACAAATCAAATGACATGTCAACATGCATCTTTGCACTAATTCACATCAGTTCACTCAGTAGCAAACACCACCGCTGAAGAAGACGGACGTAGGTCTGTCGAAAGCTTCAAGTGAGTGTTACTCCTAGCTGAGTGACCTGTCTAAATCCGGTAGTCGTTAAATTCACATCAGTTTCGATCAGAGACCTAGATTGTATGTATGCATGCGTGTGCATGTGTGTGTGTGTGTGTGTGTGTGTGTGTGTGTGTGTGTGTGTGTGTGTGTGTGTGTGTGTGTGTGTGTGTGTGTGTGTGTGTGTGTGCGTACATTGTGCGTGCATATGTGTGCGCGCATGGCAGTGTGCGCGGAGGTGTTGTGTTCGCGAGCATGTGCGCGCGCGTGCATGTGCGTGTGTGTGTGTATATTTGTGTGTAGCTGTACACATAATAACCTTGCAAATATCACAATTATTCATGTTATTTACATTAATGATTAAATATCATAATGACAACAAAAAAAACACATCACACAGAAGTGACAAAGAAGAGGAACATGAAGAAATATTAGCAGAGCGAATAAGGAGGGAAAGGAGGAGGAAGAGGAAGAAGACAACCACACAAGAGGCCAAAAGACCCAGGAGAAAGAGTGGGGAAGGAGAAGGAGGATGAGGCGGAAGACAACCACACAAGACGTAAAAAGACCCAGGAGAAAGAGGAGGAAGACACCACACAAGAGGCCAAAAGACCCAGGAGAAAGAGGAGGAGGAAAAACCACACAAGAGGCCAAAGACCCAGGAGAAAGAGAAGGAAGAAAACCACACAAAGAGGCCAAAAGACCCAGGAGAAAGAGGAGGAAGACAACACACACAAGAGGCCAAAAGACCCAGGAGAAAGAGAAGGAAGAAAACCACACAAGAGGCCAAAAGACCCAGGAGAAGAGGAGGAAGACAACCACACAAGAGGCCAAAAGACCCAGGAGAAAGAGGAGGAAGACAACCACACAAGAGGCCAAAAAGACCCAGGAGAAAGAGGAGGAAGACATCCCCACAAGAAGCAAAAAAGACCCAGGGGAAAGAGGAGGAAGACAACCACACAAGAGGCCAAAAGACCCAGGAGAAAGAGGAGGAAGACATCCACACAAGAGGCCAAAAGACCCAGGAGAAAGAATGGGAGGAAGACATCCACACAAGAGGCCAAGAGACCCAGGAGAAAGAGGAGGAAGACATCCACACAAGAGGCCAAGAGACCCAGGAGAAAGAGGAGGAAAAAAAACCACACAAGAAGCCAAAAGACCCAGGAGAAAGAGGAGGAAGACATCCACGCAAGAGGCCAAAAGACCCAGGAGAAAGAGGAGGAAGACATCCACACAAGAGGCCAAGAGACCCAGGAGAAAGAGGAGGAAGAAAACCACACAAGAGGCCAAGAGACCCAGGAGAAAGAGGAGGAAGAAAAACCACACAAGAGGCCAAGAGACCCAGGAGAAAGAGGAGGAAGAAAACCACACAAGAAGCAAAAGACCCAGGAAAGAGGAGGAAGACATCCACACAAGAGGCCAAGAGACCCAGGAGAAGAGGAGGAAGACATCCACACAAGAGGCCAAGAGACCCAGGAGGAGAAAGAGGAGGAAGACATCCACACAAGAAGCCAAAAGACCCAGGAGAAAGAAGGGGACCAGGGCGAGATCAAGGAGGAGTCGACTGCCAGGAAGGGTGGAGGACACAGATGGGAGAAAGGGGGGGGGGGGGGGGGGGGGGGGGGGGGGTGGGGGGGGGGGGGGAGGGGGATTATGGGGGAAGGAAGGAAGGAAAAAAGTGGAAAAGAGAAGGGGGAGACCATGCATGCCACCATCCGCCGCCACCCCCCCCCCCCCCCCCCCCCCCCCTTGCCACCCCCTACACAGAAAAAAGGGAGACGATTTTGGAAACAAATTGAAAACAAAAACTCTCTAATAAAATCTCAGCATGTAATCTACCTCCATGTAATCGTGTGCCATCCTCTCTTCCCTCTTGCTCCCCCCCCCCCCCCCCCCCCCCCCCCCCGCCTCCCTTTCGATGTTCTACTCTTCTCTCCCCCACCCCCATCCCGCCTCTCTCTCTCTCTTCTCTCTGTGCGCGCGTGCGTGTATGTGTGCATGTGTGCGCGTGCGCACGGCTTGTTTGTTTGTGTGTTGCTGTGTGTGTGTGTGTGTTGTGTGTGTGTGTGTGTTGTGTGTGTGTGTGTGTGTGTGTGTGTGTGTGTGTGTGTGTACGTGTGTGTGTGTGTGTATGCGCGCGCGCAAGCGCACGCGTTGTGTGTGTGTATGTGTATATGTATGCATGTGAGTGCGCACGCACGCGCGTGCGCGTGTTCGTTCGTGTGTTCGCGCGCGCGTACTTCTGCATTTTGATACGAACCTATGGCCCAACTCCAAGAGTAGAGCTAGCGGGAGAGCACTCTAGACGATACCGGCTGCATTACCGCCCTTGGCGGCGGGCGCCAGGAGGAGGAAGAGAGGAGGAGGAGGTGCCGAAGGACAGAAGACAGAGCCAGGACCACAGACACAGCAGCCGCTCGTAAAACGGGCCGGACTGGCCAGGCTGGCTGAGGATCTCTAGGGGTGGAGGATGGAGAGGAGGGGAGGGGAGGGGGAGGGGAGGACAATGGAACTGGTAAGAAGTGAGGGTGACTGAGAAGAAGACCTTCGCAACACTTTGTGGGGGGGTATAGAGGCACAGCCAAGGTGTTCGCTTGATAAACTGAAAAGGTTGACGTGCCTCTCCACGCTTCTCCGCCCAGTCCCCCCCCCCCCCCCCCCTCTCCTTCCCCCCCCCCCCTCTTAGCAACCTCTTAGCCTTTTATGTATGTATGTATGTGTCTGTCTGTCTGTCTGTCTGTCTGTCTGTCTCTCTCTCTCTCTCTCTCTCTCTCTCTCTCTCTCTCTCCCCGTCACACTCTCTCCTCTCTCTCTCTCTCTCTAGCAGACGTTATTTCTCCAAGACAAAAGCATTATTACATCTTCAGACTACATGACATTCTGCTGAGAAGCAAGCATATCTCGCAGTCGAAATGAAAAATGGAGAAATAAATGAATAATCAAAAAAAAAAAAAAAAAAAAGGTTATAGGAAAGTTGAAATTGATTGCACAAGTAATTTAATGGTTGGGGTGGTATGTGTGTGTGTGTGTGTGTGTGTGTGTGTGTGTGTGTGTGTGTGTGCGTGCGTGCGTGCGTGTGTGTGGTGTGTGTGTGTGTGTGTGTGTGTGTGTGTGTGTGTGTGTGTTCTGTGCGTTCTGTGCGTGTGTGTGTGCGTGTGTGTTTCTGTGTGAATGTTCTCTGTGTGTGTGTGTGTGTGTGTGTGTGTGTGTGTGTGTGTGTGTGTGTTGTGTGAGAGAGAGAGAGAGAGAGAGAGAGAGAGAGAGAGAGAGAGAGAGAGAGAGTAATTTATTCAAAAGATCTTGGCCACAGTTGAAGGAGCAAATACATGACACATCTATTACCTGAACACAAACACCAGGTTGAGCCCAATGATATTCCACTGCGGGGTAAACATATCCCCAAGTTGAAATGACTTGTGCAAATAAATGGCCAAGTGTTTTGTCTCTCAGAGAGAGAGAGAGAGAGAGAGAGAGAGAGAGAGAGAGAGAGAGAGAGAGAGAGAGAGAGAATGAATGTTATTCAGTTCCACCCTCTCTCCCTCCAGTCAACTACAAATGCGCTCAACTCTCTCTCTCTCTCTCTCTCTCTCTCTCTCTCTCTCTCTCTCTCTCTCACACACACACACACACACACCACACACACACACACACACACATACGTACGCGCGCGCGTGAGCGTGCCTGCATGTATATCTGGAGGGAGGAGGGAGGTTCTTTCAATGGGAGTCACTGGCAATACGGTGATCATATAATGGCCTAGCTCTCGTTTTCTCTAGCCCCGGACAATTTTTGTTTTTTTAAAAGCAAGAGGGAACGAACGCGCCAATTCATGACAAAATAAAGAAAGAGGAGAAAGGAAGGAGGAACGAACAAACGAACGACGGATAGAAATGGAAGTCAGGAAAAGAGAGCTTCTTAAAGAAAATCAAGGTGAAAGAAGAAAGAACGAAGGAGAGGAAGACGACGAAAAAAAGAGAATAAAAAGGAGAAAGAATGAGGGGGGAAAAAAATCAGGAAAAAAAAAGAAAAAGAGAAAAAGAATTAAAGAAAGGAAACAAAAGAAAAAAAAAGTAGCAAAAGCAAAAAAAAAAAAAAAAAAAATCAGAAAAACAAGAAAGAAAAGAGGTACAAATTACACTAACATTCCATTGTGGGCTGAAACAAACAAACAAACAAACAAAACAAAAAATAAACGAACAAACCCGGACGTCATACGTTCGTTCCGGCCAGCCAACTCTTTGGTCAAGAAAACGCAGGCAAGGCACATGCTCCAAACACGAAAATTCAGACAGCTGCGCTGACCAATCCGAGAACTTGTCACTTTTTCTTGCGCATGCGCAAAAAAAGTCATCTTGGTTGAAGAACTTTGTAAAGCTTTCTTGTGTGGCCACATACCACAAAACGGATTTTGCTCTAAATCACTATATAATCCCTTTCTGGCCACATACCACAATTAGGATTTTGCCCTAAATCACTATATAATCCATGTCAGCGTTTTGAGGCCTAGGGTGAGTTTGAGCCAGAATTTAATGTTAAACTGATAATTGGTCAAAAGAACAACTCCCTACCAATCCTTTCACCCTTTTTTTTTTTCCTCCAGTTTCCGATGACATCATCCGCAGTCTATACATACGTGACCATCCCCTTAGCTGACGTCACACGTCATGGCCTTCTCGCTCATCCGTGACCCTATCTTTGTGCCAGGTGGTTCCCTCCAAATAGTCCCATTCCTTTCTCTTTGATCTCACTGCTTGGAACCACCTGGGGTGTACCTTGATGGGCATATGAAAGAATAGAAGGTCATCGTCTTTCACACACACACACACACACACACACACACACGCACACACAAAATGCTCAAAGCAAATCGAAATTGTGTCAGTCTATAAATTCTCGACTCCTTACTAAGCAAAGGCCTTGGCGCATCCATGTTTGGTGTGCAGCCTGTTCCACCTCTAGTCCTGCAATGCATCAGTAATCATGACTGCATGAGAAGGTCGAGGGGGTTTTCAACAGAAAGATCAAACACGGTTAATGTTGCTTACAACCCAGCCCAACCGCAAAGGGGTCCCCCCTGATTATCACGGCTGTCACCGCGTGGAAGTCAACTCACAAGTCATTTTGAATCTGACGCAGAAACTAGACTGTGTTTAAAACTTCGGTTTTGTTTTACGGGTCGCTGTCTGTTGTCTTTATCAAGAAAAAAAACCCCACACAAGATACGCCAGAGGGTGCGGGTGGGACTGTCTTCAACTGCCGAACAAACCAGCTGGGAGCAATCCTGCACCACCCTTGGAAGCCTGCGCTGTGTTCACATAGGGTGTGCAGGCACACACACAGGGCGTTCCACTAGCATTGTGTTGGGCCACGAAACTGGCTGAATTCTGTAAACTCATGGCTATCGGTAAGTGGGGGAGGGGGGGGGGAGGGGGGGGGGGGGAGGGGGAGGGGAGAGGAGAGGGGGGGGGGGTTATGTAGACATTCCCCTACAGGCGGACAGGCTAATGACCGCTCGGTGATCATGATCGCTCCCAAAGCACAACCGGTACTTGGGCCAGCGATCAAAGCAGCTTGGGTGTAGCTGTGGCGAGAACGATCAGGAATGAAAGGACACAGTGCTGGTGTTATTCAAGGGGCACGGAATACAGGGCAATAAACTAAACAAACAAAGCAACACAACAGCAATAACAGCAACAACAACAAAAACAGCAGCAGCTACAACAACAACAGCAACAGCAGTAGCGGCGACAACAAAAAACAGCAACGAAACAACAACAGCAGCAACAACAGCAGCAGCAGCAGCAACAAAAACAACAACAGCAGCAACAGCAACAACAATTACAACAACAACAAAAACAGCAACGACAACAGCAACAACACAAGCAACAACAGCAGCAAAAATAACAGCAATAACAGCGACAGAAACAGCAGCAGCAGCAGCAGCATCAACACAACACAACAACAACACAACAGCAACAACACGGCAACAGTAACTACAAGGCTTGGTCGTCTGTGGTTGGTTCCCATGCGAAAGGACTTGTGAGGTTTGTCACTATTTTGAGGAACCATCCAGGAGACAGTTCACAGATTTCAACCAATGCCGTGGCCCGACACATTTGTAACCAGATCTGTATCTAAAGAGACAAATGCAAACAAGCAAACAAATCAACAAAAAAAAAAAAAAAAAAAAAAAGTAAGAAAGAAAGAAGAAAAAGAAAATCGAGAACACCAAACCACTCTGTCTCTAATTAAGTTTCTTTCTGTTTCAAAACCCGCTTCGTGTTCGTTACAAATACGACATGGTGTTGACTAAGAGAGAGAGAGAGGAGAGAGAGAGAGAGAGAGAGAGAGAGAGAGAGAGAGAGAGAGAGAGAGAGCTCAGAACCCAGACGGTTTTACTTCATAAAGCACATTGCCCCTTATGAAGGGAGGTGGGGGGGGGGGGGGGTGGGGGGGGGGGGGGTGGGGGGAATTATGGGGGGGGGGGGGGGGGGGGGGGGGGGGGGGGGTGGTAGGAGAACATAACAACAATATAAGAATCATGAAGAACACTAGAAAAACTGGATGGACTTAGTGACACAGAGAGAGAGAGAGAGAGAGAGAGAGAGAGAGAGAGAGAGAGAGAGAGAGAGAGACTGAGACTCAGAACTCGGAAACTTTGTGTGGGTGTGTGTGTTGGGGGGGGGGGGGGGGGAGGTGCGTGCGTGTGCGCGCGTGCACGTGTGTGTGTGTGTGTGGTGTGTGTGTGTGTTGTGTGTGTGTGTGTGTGTGTGTGTGTGTGAGACCAGACAAACAGACAGATAGACAGAGCGAGGCCGGTGAGAAAGGAATCTTTGCCGATGAAACCATGCCCTGACGACTAGGAGTAGTAGTACCCGTCCCCTCGATTGCCTCTGACGATAATCTTCATTCTCCGTCTCCAGAAGTGGCGGGGGAGGGGAGGGTGGTGGAAGGGGGGCAAGAGTAGGTCAGAGTGGCCGAGGGACGGGTTGGTGGTGGGTGGGTGGGAGGGGGAGGGGAGGAGGATGGGTTCTGTGGCTGGGGATGGGTGTTTGAAGAGAGGGGGGGGAGGGAGGGTGAGGGATAAGAGGGTGAAGGGGGCGTGGGTGTTCAGCTGGTGGAAGAGCAGGGGCAGGCAAGTTTGTATTTAAACAGGTGGAAGCAAAGAGGGGATGCATCCCTGTCTGTCTGTCGCCGCTCTCTCTCTCTCTCTCTCTCTCTCTCTCTCTCTCTCTGTGTGTGGTGGTGTGTGGTGTGTGTGTGTGTGTGTGTGTGTGTGTTTCTGTCTCTCTCCCTCTGTCCTCTGTCCCTCTGTCTCTGTCTCTCTGTCTCTCTTTCTGTGTGTCTCTGTCTCTCTCTGTGTTTCTGTCTCTCATCTCCATCCATTCTCCGTCTCTCTCTCCTCTCTCCTCTCCTCTCTCTCTCCTTCTCTCCTCTCTCTCTCTCTCCTCTCTCTCTCGTCTCTCTCTCCCCTCCCCCCTTTTGCTCGTGTTGTCTACGTGGCTCTTTCTGCCTGCCTACCGTTCAGTTTTATTCATCCCGTGACTGATGTGACAAATGCAAGAAGTCTGACAGGAATGAGTCCTCCTTCAGTCTTCCCTCCCTCGCTCTCAGTCTCTCCCTGGCAGACTC
>JADBJO010006350.1:117703-136036 GCA_016801955.1 Conus betulinus | reverse complement strand
ACTGTTTATGTGTGTTTGCTACGTACTGGTGTTAATGAAAGTGTGTATTTGGGTTGCTTCATACTGGTGTAACGGCGTTGCAGGTGCATTGTCGTATATGATATGGTGCTAAAGATTGGCCATTGGCGTTCGATTCATATGGTGTAACCGAATTGCCATTCTCTGGATTTGTTTAATATCACGGTTGTCCAGGACTGCCTTTATGCTTGCTTCATTCTGATATCGAATTGTAATCGAGTTGATCTTATGATGTAATCATTGTCCTTCGGTGTTTTTGCTGCTCGGGTGTCACGATTGTCTTTTCTTTGCTTTGCTTGCCCTGTGGTCGCACGATTGTCTTGTGTTTGATCTCCTCTCTGTGTCCACGATTGTCTTGTGTTTGCTACTCTGATACGTATTTGTCTCCACTCTGTGTGTTTGCTCTCCTCTGGTGTCACGACTTGTCTTTGTGTTTGCCCATTCGACGCTACGTAGTGCTTCCAGTGGGGACTTCTCTTTTCCTACAGATCCCACCAGCCCTTTATCACCACACGAGTATTTGTCCAGTGTGGATCTCTTTTTCCTACAGATCCCCACCCTACCATTCTGATCATGGAGTTTTGTTCCAATGGGGAATTTTTTGTCTATAGATCCCACCTACAACACAATAGGGAGAATTGTCATTGAGGATCTTTTGCCTTAACCCAACCGCTACCCACTCATCACAAAGTTTGTTTGCACTGGGGACGTGTTGTCCTATAGATCCCACCTACATTGTCACTGGAATATTGTCATCCTGTTTGGAACTATGTTGTCATAGGACCCCACACCCCATTCATCAGCACATCAGGGAGCATTATCCTAGGGACGTGTTGTCCCCTGTAGATCCCACCTATATCATCATGGAGTATTCTTCCCAAGAGAAATTATTGTCCTATAGATCCCACCTTCATTATTATGGAATCTTGTTTCCATGGTAAATGTTGTCCTATAGATCACACCTACATCATCATGAGTATTGTTTCCATGGGAAAATATTGTCCTATAGATCCCCACCTACATCTCATTGAGTATTCTACCCTGAGAGAAGTTATTGTCATATAGATCCCACCTACATCATCATATAGTATTCTATTGTTCCCTGAGAATGTTATCGTCCTATAGATCCCACCTACATCATCATGGAGTATTGTTCCCATGGGAAATAGTTTCTCGTCCTATAGATCCCACCTACATCATCATGGAGTTCATGGAGTATTGTTCCATGGGAAATGGGTTCTCCTATAGATCCCACCTACGTCATTATGGAGTATTGTTCCCATGGGAAATTGTCCGATAGATCCCACCTACATTATGGAGTTTTTGTTCCCATGGAAATTGTCATCCTATAGATCCTACCTCCATCATCATGGATTATGGTTTCCATGGGAAAATGTCCTATAGATCCCACCTATATCATCATGGAGTATTGTTCCCATGAGAAAATGGTGTCCTATAGATCCCACCTACATCATCATTAAGTATTCTTCTGAGAGAAGTATCATCTTATAGATCCCACCTACATCATCATGGAGTATTGTTCCCATGGGAAATGGTTCTCCCTGTAAATCCCACCTACATCACCATGGAGTATTGTTCCCATGGGAATGGTTCTCCTATAGATCCCACCTACATCATCATGGAGTATTGTTCCCATGGGAAATTGTCCGATGGATCCCACCTACATTATGGAGTTTTGTTCCCATGGAAATTGTCATCCTATAGATCCTACCTCCATCATCATGGCGTATTGTTCCCATGAGAAAATGGTGTCCTATAGATCCCACCTACATCATCATGGAGTATGTTTCCCATGGGAAATGCTATCTTCTATAGATCCCACCTACATCATCATGGAGTATTGTTCCCTCGGGAAAATGTTTCTGTAGATCCCACCTACATCATCATGGAGTATTGCGCCAATGGAGACCTGCTGTCCTACCTACGGAGGCCCGTCCAGACAGAGGAATGTTTGTGGGCCACATGACCTATGACCTGACAGCACGTGACTTCTTCTCCTTCGCCCTGCACGTGGCCAGAGGAATGGCCCATGTAGCCAGTCCTAAAGGTGTTGTGTGTGTGTGTGTGTGGTGTGTGTGTGTGTGTGTGTGTGTGTGTGTGTGTGAAAATCTAAGCGGAGATGCACTGTTTTGAGAAAGAAAGAAAATGAAAAAAAAAAAAAGAATAATCATCTATTTGCTTCTTTGCTTCATTACCTCATATAAATTGACGAGAAGGTAACTCGGTTGATGGCGACACCACTAAATGAACAGACGAGGATGACGTCAGACATTTGGTTGATTCTGTTTAGAGAGTACCTGGTGTTACTGCTAGTGCAGCAGCAGCCTAAAGAGGTCCCTGATATTCTGTGGATTTTGGGAATTGGTGAGGATCACCATAGAACTGCGGATTTCTGAGGATACCATGGATATGAGGATTTAAAAAAATGAAAAGAAATAACGATGATTCTTGGAGGTGTAAGAGACACGAGAGTGGCATTGTGGGTTTGAAAGAACTACAATGGAATCGTAGATTTGTGAGAATTACCATTGAATGGGAATTGAAAGAACTATTATGGAATTGTCGGTTTGTGAGAATAATACCTGTGTATAGGGAATTGTTAGAATTATCTTGGAATTGTGGATTTGTAAGAATCACTGTTGAATAGGGGAATTGTTAGAACTATCATGGAATTGTGGATTTGTAAGACATTCCACGGAATTGTTGATTTGTAAGAAATTTTTTACGAAATTGTAGATTTGTAAAAAAAATTCCATGGGATTGTGACTTGTTAAGGAATACCATAGAATTCCGGGTTTGTTAGAAACACATAAGGCTTGGATGTGTAGACTGTGTTGTGGCAATTGTGCACAGATATGTCGTGACCCGTCACGCTCAATAGCTGTTGCTATGTTTGTGTTGTGACAGATCGTGCACAGATATGTGTCGTGACCCGTCACGTTCAATTGCTATTGTGTTGTGACAGATTGTGCACAGATATGTCGTGACCCGTCACGTTCAGTTGTGGATGTGTTGTGACAGATTGTGCACAGATATGTCGTGACCCGTCACGTTCAGTTGTGGATGTGTTGTGACAGATTGTGCACAGAGATGTCGTGACCCGTCACGTTCAGTTGTCAGTTGTGTGAGTGTGTTGTGACAGATTGTGCACAGAGATTGTCGTGACCCGTCACGTTCAGTTTGTGATGTGTTGTGACAGATTGTGCACAGAGATGTCGTGACTCGTCACGTTCAGTTGTGGATGTGTTGTGACAGATTGTGCACAGGGACGTCGCTGTGCCCGCAACGTTCTGATGTCGGACCGGAACGTGTGCAAAGTGTCGGACTTTGGGCTGGCCCGTCGTGTGGACGACAACAGTGACGTCTACGAAATAGTGTCCAGGGTAAGACTCGCTGGTCAGCGGATGACGTCTGTGCTGTGACGTGTCATGTTCTGTGACAGAGACAGCGGAGTCTTGTCATTGTGGTAATCAGAGAAACTTCCGCTTTGACGCGTTGTCTTTACGTCAGATTTCTCTGCTATGACGTTGATTCTGGTACACCTCTTCTATGACGTGTTGTGTCAATTACACATCTTCGATGACGTGTTGTGTCAATTACACATCTGCTATGACGTGTTGTGTCTGTAACACCGCTGCTCTGTTTTAATTAGAGAAACTTCCGCTTTGACGCGTCATCTTTAGTCAGATACCTCTGCTGTGACGTTGTTGTGTTTATTACACCTCTGCTGTGACGTTGTTGTTTCTATTACACCTCTGCTATGAGGTGGTGTTTCTATTACACCTCTGGTATGACGTGTTGTTTCTGTTACACCTCTGGTATGACGAGTTGTTTCTATTACACCTCTTCTATGACGTTGTTTCTATTACATCTCTGCTATTTTGTAGATTGTCTATCTCTCTTCTGATGTGAAGGGTCGTGGGTTCGAATCCCATCAGAGTCATGTGGGTTTTTCTGCCCCGACCGGCTCCTACCCAGAGTTGAGTTTTGCTGCGGACTCAGTTGGGAAGACTGGGACCACCAGTCGAGTTTCATCCACTTAATGGATGCGTTTCTGAGAGTGTTGCTCAAATTTCCTGACCCTGCAGGTGCCTGTATCTCTCGGGCCTGGTTGACGCCGGGATATATTATGAAAGGAAGCGTAGAGTACAGCCTGTCATGTAGTCTCAGACCGAAATGGAAATCCGTAGCATCATCTTAATCATCCTCATTCTCATCGATCAGCATTAAAAAAAAAAAAAAGTCTCAAATTCTGTGGCCCTTCATGCCCTGCTCTCATGGTGACCTCAGTTTCGATGTCCTCTCCACGTCTGTGGCCTTGGTTTGGTTCCGTCGGGGTCACCGGTATCGGCGAGTCCATGGGGCTGTCGTTGGACGGACGTGGTGGCGCCCTCCGGAGGGAGAGCTCACTCACGCCGGCTCCGCGACTAAGCAATTATTTGTCGTCAGTAGGGGCTTAGTAGGTGGTGTCCCTGCTTGACATTGACTGCTCCCTGTGGATTGTCGAATGCTCTTCAGGACCGATCAACGCAGCATCGAAAATCCTTGTTTTGGTGAGATGAAGCACATCTTCGTTTTGATGCACAAAGAACAAAATAACACACGTCGAATATTTTTTTACGATAAAATTTCTCCAATAATATTTCCTGTCCACTGGTTATTGATTTTTTTTCTTCTTCTTTTCAAGCAGATGAACAACGAAGTCCAGGATACGTCGTGCGACGGTAAATGAAGAGGTCGCAGATAAAGAAGACTAAGTAGATGGGGAAACAGTCAGTACAGAAATACGAACATAGAAGACGTAGCAACCCTTGTAGTGGAAAATAACGCCTGAAAGAAAAACAGATACACAGACTCATAAGTTCCAGTTTCAATTTGCTGAGGCAAGTTTCTTCTTCCCCCCTTCTTATTTAATATCTTGTCCGCCCCGTGTACATTTTCACTATTCTACTACTACATTTACAATTCGTACCAAAAAATTTACTTATCTGTTCTGCACTTAACTACAGACTGACAACACAAGACCAACAAACGATCACTAATATTGATCAGGTTTGTTGTCCAGCTCCCCTGTCTGGAATAGAAAGAGACAATGAAGTTAGTAAGCTATATAATTTACGTTGAGCGAATCGTGCAGTTCAAGTCACTGAAATATAAAGAAACCGGAGTTAGTTGTTCGAAATACAGATCTGCAATGCTCACCCTGCGGCGCCCGATCAGATGTCCAGTCTCCACTTGCATCAGCTACACTACATACAAATATGCCCTCCTGGTTGTGTTGTGTGTGGTATTAATATAATAAAATACAAAGTGCCAGACCACAAACAAACCAGGGGCACAGAATGTAAGCTAAAATGCGGAGTGGAATGCAACTCGCAGCCTCCATACAGAAAAATAGTTAAACCGTTTTTTGTTTTTTTTTTCTTCAAATTCATACACCCTTGAACCGATACGGCGCTGAAACAATTTGTTTTGTATATATAAGAATCATAATAATTTGAATGGACAGATCATGGCCACGTAAAACATACCATATGAGTTCTCATGCATTTTAAAAGTGAAATGATATTGTTTTCAATACTTCGGCGCTATGCACTATTTCGGCACATCCGCAGTGCGTCAAAATAGATTGATAAATTTCGTCGGAGTACGAATGACGTCTTTTGTTTGTGACAGGCTGTGGACGGGGTGTCGGAATGAGCGCGTGTGTGCGCTGCCTCTGATGTGGCGCAGAGGTTGGGACAGCAAAAAAAAAAAAAAAAAAAAAAAAAAGAAAAGAAAGAAAGAAATGTTTGCTATCATGTGTTGTGATATGATAGTGTGGCGTGTTGTTTTCTGTTAAAAGGGACTGTGGTCCTGAGTGTGTTTGATGTGATAGTGTGGCGTGTTGTTTCCGTTAAAGAGACTGTGGTCTTGATGTGTTGTATCTGTTACAAGTATTTTTATCAGTTACAGAGACTTATTTATGACGTCCTTTCTTTTTTTTCCTATTACAGAGACCATGCTATGACGTGGTGTTTCTGTGACAGAGACCTTGCTATGACGTGGTGTTTCTGTGACAGAGAGACCTGTACTATGACGTGGTGTTTCTGTGACAGAGACCTTGCTATGACGTGGTGTTTCTGTGACAGAGACCTTGCTATGACGTGGTGTTTCTGTGACAGAGACCATGCTATGACGTGGTGTTTCTGTGACAGAGACCTTGCTATGACGTAGTGTTTCTGTGACAGAGACCATGCTATGACGTGTTGTTTTTGTTACAGAGACCTTGCTATGACGTGTTGTTTCTGTTACAGAGACTGGTGTGTTATGACGTGTTGTTTCTGTTTAAAGAGACTGTGCTATGACGTGTTGTTTCTGTTACTGAGACTGTGCTATGTTGTTGTTTCTGTTAAAAACTGGTGTATGACGTGTTGTTTCTGTTAAAAGAACTGTGCTATGACGTGTTGTTTCTGTTAAAAAGAACTGTGCTATGACGTGTTGTTTCTGTTAAAAAGAACTGTGCTATGACGTGTTGTTTCTGTTAAAAAGAACTGTGCTATAACGTGTTGTTTCTGTTAAAAAGAAGTGTGCTATGACGGGTTGTTTCTGTTAAAAAGAATTGTGCTATGACGGGTTGTTTCTGTTGTGAAGAATTATGCTATGACGGGTTGTTTCTGTTATGAAGAACTGTGCTATGACGGGTTGTTTTTATTACAGACATTTGTGCTATGACGTGTTTGTTTTTTGTTAAAAAGAATTGTGCTATAGATTGTTTTCCTTAACCTGTCACTGCTGTGACGTGTGTGTGTGTGTGTGTGTGTGTGTGTGTGTGTGTGTGTGTGTGTGTGTGTGTGTGTGTGTGTGTGTGCGTGCGTGCGCGTGCGTGCGTGCGTGCGTGCGTGTGTGTGTGTGTGTGTGTGTGTGTGTGTGTGTGTGTGTGTGTGTTTCAATTATTACAGTTCTGCTATAATATAATGTTTTGCCTGTCGGAGATCTATGCCACTACGGCGGATGTATCCCGTGCTATAACCTATGGTTTTTTCTGACAGAAATCTGTGCCATTATGATGGATGTGCCGAGTGATATAACGTAATGTCTGCCTGACAAGACCTCTGCCATTATGGTGGATGTGCCAAGAGCTATTACATAATGTTTGTCTGACAGAGACCTCTGCCATTACGGCGAATGTGCCAAGTAATATAATGTAATATTTGCCTGGCAAGACCTCTGCCATTATGGTGGATATGCCACAAGCTATAACATAATATTTGTCTGACAAGACCTGTGCCAGTACGATGAATGTATCCTGTGCTATAACCTATGGTTTGTCTGACAGAAACCTGTGCCATTATGGTGAATGTGCCAAACGAGATAACTTACTGTTTTGTCTGATAGTAACCTCTGCCATTTACGATGTGCCAAGTGAATAACGTAATGATTGCACAGAGACTTCTGCCATTACGGTAACGTAATGATATAACGTAATGATTGTTTTACAGAGACCTCTGCCATTACGCTGAACGTGCCAAGTGATATAACGTAATGATTGTTTTACAGAGACCTCTGCCATTACGCTGGATGTCGCCGGAGTCGTTACGGGACGGGGTACACACACCCTCCCAGTCGGACGTGTGGTCCTACGGCGTGTTGCTATGGGAACTGGTCACCCTGGGTAGGTGGGAGCACACCAACACACACAAAGGATCCCCCAGGCAGACACGGAACCACAGACAGGCAAACATTCACACTTAACACGCGACAGACAGACAGGCAGACAGACAGACAGACAGACACACACACACACACACACACACACACACACACCACACACACACACACACACACACACACACACACACACACCACACACACACACACACACACACACACACACACACACATACACACACACACACACACACACACACACACACACACGCACACACACACACACACACGCTGGAAGTGGAATAGATAAGAACCACTACACAACCTGGACCACCAGACCCCAATGTGTTGTCTGCAGTCGGCTGAACTATATAACAACATGACACATGACTCAACCAGCCAATGACCTGGAATCTGAGTGGCAGTGGTCAAGGTCTGGTCTGGGCCCGGAATAGCTCAGCTGGTACAGCACCAGACTGCTCATCTTGGTGATCCTGGGGTTGCAGGTTCGAATCTCCGCCGGGCCCCGTTTCAGATTTGTCCCTCGAAGTTAACATTGGTTCTGCCTCCATTCCCCATACAGTCCTTCGAATGAGACAATAAACTAAGGTTCCGTGTGTGAACGCACGCATAACACCTTGCACGTACGTAATATCCCATCACCAACTTTTGATAGGGAAGGCCAGTTTGGCCGTTAGTATGGATGACACGTTTACACAAATCGTGCACTCTACATGAAAAATCGAAAGAAGAAAAGTGAGTGAACGATATTGACTGAATTACATGGGAACGACTGAATGGAGCGACAGCAGGCAGCTCTTCAATCTGCTCTACCCAGGCAGGCAGCCCGTTGTGAAAACGAGAATGCGGATTGTAAAGCGCCGAGAGCTTGGTTTCTAGCCGAGGATAGGCGCTGTATAAGAACTCTTAACGACAACAACAACAACAACTGTAAACAACGCGACACATGTCTCAACCAGCCAATCACTTTGATTCAGTTTCAGTTTCATCAAGCAGTGTCACTGTGTGCGGACTAATCCACATACGCTACACCACACCTGCAGAGTTTCAATACACACTGCACAGGACTGACAGCTGATGGCTACATGAACTAGTGACTAAGATGACAGGGTTTAAGACGAGGTCTCATGGCCATAACTTTGTGGATGTCTGACTTGTACATGCCCAACACGCTGGTCAGACCTTGGGTACATACTGAACATTGTGCTACCATTATCACTGTGTATATAGGTTTCTGTGTATGAACGTAAATGCGCGCGCGCGCGTGTGTGTGTGTGTATGTGTGTGTGTGTGTGTGTGTGTGTGTGTGTGTGTGTGTGTGTGTGTGTGTGTGTGTGTGTGCACCAGTATGTGTGGTGTGTGCGTGCATGTGTGTGTGTGTGTGTGTATGTGTGTGTGTGTGTGCGCGCGCGCGCGCGCGCTCTCGCCAATATGAGTGGTGTGTGTGTGTGTGTGTGTGTGTGTGTGTGTGTGTGTGTGTGTGTGTGTTTTCGTGAGTGTGTACGTGTGCGCGTGCATATTTGTGTGTGCTAATACATGTGATATGTGCGTACATGTGTGTGTGTGTGTGTGTGTGTGTGTGTGTGTGTGTGTGTGACCGTGACTCTCACTGACAGTAGTCTATTGTTGAACTATAAGCAACAGGACACATGAGTCTACATGTCAAACACTGTGAATCTTGTTGGCTGTGACACAAGGATTCGTTGATTTTGCCACTGCTTGAAAAGTGTGTAGACAAAGTACTGGTCACTTTCAGTGAGCTGTGAAATGTACTGAATAGTCTTGATGTACCTGGATTAGGGTAAGGACCAACAACACATGCTAACTGATCTTGATGTACCGGAGTCATGTTCAATGATCTCTGACCTATACTAATAGGTCTTGATGTTCACTGATAATGTTCAATGGCCTGTGACCTATACTAATAGGTCTTGATGTTCACTTATAATGTTCAGTGGCCTGTGACCTATACTTATTGGTCTTGACGTACCTTGATAATATTCCATGATCTATGACATGTAGGCCTACTGACTGGTGTTGATGTACATTGATAATGCCCAGTGACCTGTACTGATAGGTATCAATGTACCTTGGTAGTGCTCAGTGACCTGTGACCTGTACCGACTGATGTTGATGTACCCCGGTAATGTTCAGTGACCTGTGACCTCAACTAACCGGTGTTGCTATATCCCAGGGGCAAGTCCGTACCCCGGGAACACGGGAAGGCCGTGATAGAATTGGTGACCTCCGGAACCCGCCCAGTCATCCCGCCCCAGTGCCGGGGAGAGCTGTAAGTAGACACACAGTACACTTCACTGTCAGGTCATGTTAGCTGTCCCGGGTTGCACGTGCACACAGCATGATGCTTTCATCTTTTTAAAGAAATCTACAACAAAAACCACAATGACCGAGAAACAGTCAAAAAAAAGTTTAAAGAAAAATTGTGATGCCTGCCAAAAGTCTCTTGAGATAAGCTGAGAATGCTAACGGTTAGACACAATAGACTGTTGAATGGATAGAATACTCAATGTTGGATTCACTGGACTGTTGGATAGATTCACGGTGGAGAATCTCAGCTAGTAGGTACAATAGGCGGCTCACAGTGTTGGCTGTTAATTACCATATACTGATCAGGCTCAGAGTCATTAAACTCAACGGGTGATACACACTTTAAGAATAGGTCAGGCTGGTGACGATTAGTTTGGAATCAAATCGGTATTAGATAATTACACACTCAATTAATTAAGGACACTCTGATTATAGTCTCAAGGGACTTTGGAGGGGGGGGGGGGGGGGGGGGGGGGAGAGAGAGACGGGGGTGGAAGGTGGGAGGAAGAGGGGGAGACTAGGGGAGAGAGAGAGAGAGAGCACGTGCGTGCGCACGCACATGCACGCACGTTCACATGCGCGCATGCACACACACGCACACACACACACACACACACACACACACACACACACACACACGCACACACTTTAAGTCGTTATTCTCACTGCTCGCACGTACTAATACACCTCTATCTTTCCCCTTCCAGGGCCGACATTATGACGTCATGCTGGGCGATGACGCCAGCGCAGAGACCCACCTTTGACGTCATCACGCTCAGATTCGAGAAACTGTTGGAACAGGAAGGGGACTATCTGCAGCTGGACAACATCCAGAAGGCATCTACTCCATTCTGGAACCCTCGGTGTCTGGCGAGAGAGTGTGAAGGCACAGACAGGTCCAGCGCCTTGGTCGCCACTTTGACCGTGTTGGCAGCGGAGAAGACCTGGAGATTTAGACAGAAAGAGCCTGTACTCAAGGGCTGGCTTATTCAGAGGGTGTTGTTGATGCTATTGTTGTTGTTGTTTGTTATTATTGCTGTGTTGTTGTTGTTGTCGTTTTTTTTTTTCTTTTTTTTTTTCTTTCGGCCTTGTGTTCCCACAACGTATGTGTCGGGCCAGGCGATTGGTCGGCTACTGTCAAACTGTCAGGCGGTTGGTGGAGACTAGTCGCTTCATTCGCGTGATGTGAAGTGCAGTTTGAACTAAACACTTTTCCGCCCACTCTGACATGGACGTCCGGTGGGGGGGTGGGGGGGGGTTGGGGGGGGGGTGTGGGGGGGGGGGGGGGGGGGGGGCGGGGGGGGGGGGGGGGGTTGGGGGGGGGGGGGGGGGGGGGATATAGGGGGGGGGGGGGGGTGGGGGGGGGGGGGGGGGGGTGTGTGGGGGGGGGGGGGGGGGGGGGATGTGACTGTCAATGGGGGGGGGGGGGGGGGGGTTGGGGGGGGGGGGGGGGTGTGGGGGGCATTTCAAAGTGGGGGGGGGGGATGTGGGGGGGTGGGGGTTTGGCTTTATGGGGGGTCCGAAAGGGGGTTGGGGGTGGGGGTGGGGACTTTCATATCGATGGGTGGGGGGGGGTTGGGGGGGGGGGGTGGGGTGGGGTTGATCTATGGGTGGGGGGGGGGGTGGGTGGGGGGGGGGGGGGGGGGGGTGGGGGGTTTTCGTCCTCTGGGGGGGGTGGGGGGGGGGGGGTGGGGAGGGGTGGGGGGGTGGGGTAGGGGTGTACGGGGGGGGGGGGGGGGTTTGGGGGGGGGGTCACAAGCTAAAGCGGGGGGGGGGGGGGGGCGGGGGGGTGGGGGGGGGGGGGGGGGAGGGGGGTTAGGGGGCATGTGGGGGGCAAGGAGGGTGGGGGGGGGGGGGGGGGGGGCGGGGGGGGGTGGTGTTGGGGGGGGGGCGCGGGGGGTGGGGGGGGGTGGGGGGTGGTTTTTCTGGGGGGGGGGCGGGGGGGTGGGGGGTGTAGGATACTGACAATTTTTTGGTTTTGTGTATCTTGTGGGGGGTGACAGATGGGGGTTGTTGGGGGGGGGGGGGTTGGGTTTGTAATGGGGGGATGAGGGTGATTGAAGATGGCTTGTCTTGTACTTTCTGGGTATTGGTGTCTCCTAGTGGGAGGGGTGGTGTGGGGGGGTTGCTGGGTTTCTAGGTAATTGTGGGGGGGGGTCTCTCTCTGGGTGTCTATATAATGGTGTGTGTGTGTGTGTTGTGGTTGTGTTGTGGGGTGGGTAAGTGTTCGGGGGTGGGGTGGGGGTGGGGACAGGGTGGGGGGGGGGGGGGTGGAGAGTGGATTGGGTGGGGGTGTCTGGGGGTTGGAGGGCGTTGTGGGGGGTGAGAGAGGGAGGGGGGGATGGTTTCTGTATCACAATAAATTTTGCAGACAGCGGTTGGGGTGCCAGGGGGAGACAAGGGTGGGCTAAGACTTGTTTTCTTGGGGTTCCAAGGGGGCGGTCACTGTTTTGCGTCTGTGGTTTATGGACACGAATGGTTGGGGGGGGGGGGGGGAGGTTTGGGGGGGTGGGGGGGGGTGTGGTAGTGTTGGGGGCTGGTTTATTTTTTTGTTGGATTGCAATGGTTTGCGTGGGTGATTGGTGGTGCAGGATGATAAAGAGGGTCCGGGGGCTAATATTAGCAAACGGCTTATGATCAGGTTTGGCACCAAACAACATTTTATACAAATCGTTGGCATTAATCTAAAACCTTTGGGTGGGGGTGAGGGGCGTTCATTTCATTCCATTACTAAATGACGTTGCTCTGTGTTATAATCTGTTTTGTTACTGTATTTCATTATATTATCTATGACTGAAATACACCTTGGGCTTTATTTACCTGTTGGATATTATGTTATAGTGTTACTGTCGGACTTTAATATGTGGGGATAAAATTATCTGTTGCACCTGTTTCATTTGATTATGGTGGTAGACTATGTGCGGTCACAATGTAAGGTATGTTTCGTATGAGCAGTTATCAGGTGTTAGACAATCCTACTGATGTGACGATAATTGTACGCTAGTTTTTTCAGTTTTTTTTTCTTTGAAGCTAGTACTTTTTATAGTACAACTTGTTATGATGTGGATGTTGTGTTATTCTACAGGTCGCACACTCGTGATATTATGATGAGTGTCTTTTGACATGGCCAATGATTTCAGATTGCATTTAATTTCTGTTTACACAGCCGTTTTCAAGTCATTCGTATCCTTGCGCTTCATTTACGACGTTTAGGATACTGACACACTTTTTTTTTTTTTTTTATCTTCCTCTCTGGGTACGGTTGTATGGCCAGTCACACGATCAGATGTACATTGTCAACAATTCGCTGACTTTTTTGTCATAGGTGATGCAGTTTTGAAGATGTCTTTCTCTTTACTTTATCCTTATATATGTACTAGAGGATTTAATTGGTCATCTCTCTCTCTCTCTCTCTCTCTCTCTCTCTCTCTCTCTCTCTCTCTCTCTCTCTCTATATATATGTGTGTATGTGTATGTGTGTGTGTGTGTGTGTGTGTGTAAATAAAAGAGAGAGAGACGGAGAGTAAGACAGACAAACGCAGATAGACAGACAGACAGACAGACAGAGAGAGAGAGAGAGAGAGAGAGAGAGAGAGAGAGAGAGAGAGAGAGAGAGTTTCACTGCACAATACATTCGGCAGATGGAGACAACTAAGACTCCAATGACTGCGTCAACAAACTTTGAGACACTGTTTGCGCTGTTGTTACTATGGACACGAATGGTCCATTTTTGTACAGGATATATCTGTAATGAAAAACACAAACCAAACAACGATAGCAATTGAATGCAAATGATATGTGTGTCAGGATTGATAAAGATGGGTCCGTTTGTAATAAAAAACGCACAAAACGAGAACTGAATGAAATTGGTATCAATATTGAATTAAGAAAAGATGGATCCATTTGTAGCAAGAACACATAGCAGTAAGAACTGAATCCAGTGAAGATTATATCAAGATTTATCAAATTTGGATCCATTTGAAATGAACACACACCACACACACACACACACACACACACACAAAACACACACACACTAGCATACACGCATGCACACATGTATGCATGCACTCGCGCACACACACACACACACACACACACACACACACACACACACACACACACACACATACACACACACACACAAGCACGCATGCACGTACGCATGCATTCGCGCACACACACACACACACACACACACACACACACACACACACACACACACACACAACCATAAAAGCAGATCTTTGTTTTTTTTTTTTTTACCAAGTGATTTTAGTCATTGTTTCTTTCGCTTTGTTTTTCTTTGTAACTCTCCTTTGTGCAGACCGTCATCTGAACTTCACTCTCCACTTTTTCTCCGCTTGACTCTGAAGTTCACTCATGTCTTGTTTTTTTACCCGCATGTGTAACAAATGAGACTGTATAATCTCTGTGTGTGTGTGTGTGTGTGTGTGGAGGGGGGGGGGGGGGGGGGTGCGTGCATGCGTGCGTGTGTGCGTGTGTTGTGTGTGTGTGTGTGTGTGTGTGTGTGTGTGTGTGTGTCCGCGCCAGCTGGACAGAACCAGCCCCCACCCCCCTCCCTCCCCCCCCCCACACTGCCCCCCCCCCCCCCTCCTCCATAACCTCCAACCACTCTCACAACTAAGATTCTATGTTATGATCACACAAACACAGAACGGTGATAGGTTGAACACAAAAAACAATTGTATTCACACAACAACAAACACAGAAAGATGATAGTTTGAACACAAAAACAACTGTATTCACACAACAACACACTCAGAAAGATGATAGTTTTGAACACAAAAACAACTGCATTTCACACAACACACACAGAAAGATGATTGGTTGAACACGAAAACAACTGTATTCACACAACAACACACACGGAAAGATGACAAAAACAACTGCATTCACACAACAACACACACAGAAAGATGATAGGTTGAACACAAAACAACTGTGTTCACACAACACACACACAGAAAGATGATTGGTTGAACACGAAAACAACTGTATTCACGCAACAACAAACACCTACACAGTCGCACTTTATCCAAACAACTACGAACACTTTTCCTTGAAACATGATTTTCCAGTAACCTTCCACCGGTGTGAGTTAGGGATTCTTATGACTAATCAGGTCGCGCAACGTGAGCACGAAGCACCAAGCGTCAGTTAAACGCATCATAACTGTAGGACAGATCGGCAATGTTCACACACAAAACACATCACATCAGAACCCAGTTCTCTCCTTCTAAATGACCTGATCCCCCAGCTGGAAAACGGGTAGACAACAAACCTGCTTTGATCTCTTATTCTTAAAATGAAAAAAAAAAAAAAAGACTGAGTGTCGCTGGTCGCTGGCATGTCTTTTAGAGGCGACAGCTGGAGTGGCAATAAACAAACAAACAAAAAAGTGTTCTGAAATTAGCTGATTTTTCCTACAACAACCAAAGAAAAGTGTTTGTGAATGTACATTCTCTGAAATGCAGCACCAAACAAAAGTGTTCGTGTGTATGCACATTCTCTGAAATGCAGCACCAAAGAAAAGTATTTGTTAATGTACATCTCTCTGAAATGCAGCACCCAAAGAAAAGTATTTGTTAATGTACATTCTCTTAAAATGCAGCATGATATATATAAACAATTCAATCTTGTAAGTGTCGCCAACACGTCCCAAATAAGTATCAACAAGGCTGACATATGAACAACTCAGTCTGGTAAGCATTGCTAACATATGAACAACTCATCTTGTGAGCCGTCGCTGACATATGAACTGTCTTGTAAGCGTCGCTGACAATGAGCAACTGTCTTGTAAGCCGTCGCTGACATATGAACAACTCAGTCTTGTAAGCGTCACCGACTTATATTATGAACAACTCAGTCTTGTAAGCGTCGCCAACACGTCACAAATAAGTGTCAACAAAGATGACATATGAACAATTCAATCTTGTAAGCGTCGCCAGTGGGTTGCAAATGCCTCAACCTGGTTGACATGTAAACAGTTCATCTTGATAGTGTCACCGTAACCTAACTTGGAAGTGCCAACAAGACTGATATGTAAACAATGAAGTGTAGTACGATTCTCATTGTTTCAAAACCAACGGCTATAACTGTCGCAGTCCATCCCCATCTTCTTGAGACTGGAAACCAGGTTGGTGTTCAGCCTATGAATCATATCCCCTCTCATAGAAGCACAATAACAGCCAGTGTAAAAAGAAAAGTGGGACAAACTCCATGTATTTTTCTCTTCATTTCCCCAGGAACCACGACACAAAAATTCAGTACTGTTAATCAACAAAGGAAAACGACTACTTCTCGTAAACAATGTGAAAATTCCCTCCCAGACAAAAAATATCAGTTTCCCCTTATAATCACTCGCACCCCAGGAGCACGCTTCAGTTACACTCTCTCGTCAGTTGCACACAAGTATTGAGCAATTCTTTGCTTTCTTTCTATGTCTCTGCCTTTACAACAAAACACTGATGAGGCGTTGACAACGAGGTCGACGATAACACACATGCTCACTTTTATGATATATCCTGGCGTCAACCAGGCCCAAGAGATACAGAAACTGTAGTGTTTGTCATGAAATTCGAGCAACACTCTGAGAGCATCCACTTAGTGTATGAACTCGACTGTGTGGTTGCTGTCTTCCCAACTAAGCTTGTAGCAAACTCAACTCTGGGTAGGAGCCGATCGGGGAAGAACAATCCCACATGGCTCTGATGGGAATCGAACCCATGACCTCCCAGCCAGGAGTCTGCGACACCAACCACTTCGCCACGGTGGCTGGTCGCAAACTAACGGATTACTCGCTGACGACGAAACACCATCACCAAGAGAGATCATTAAAAAAAAAAAAAAAAAAAAAAAAAAAAGGAAGTAAGAAAAAAAAAGAAGACGGACGATGTGTAAATTGACCCCCTCTTGTGAAAGAGAAAATAGGGCACATCTAGAAAATATTATCTCGTGCTCCAATGATGAAATAAAGACACGCCCATGATTCCAAACGAATGTTGTTTTACAACACCGAACCACCTAGCAGAAATGACAACACAGAGCATACGGAAAGAGAAAATGATGATTGTCAAATAATAGTTGGTTTCAAAGTAATGAAGCAACGCGCGGTACAGTGCGGATAGGCATTCGGTTCACGGAACCGGAAGTGCACCTCGCTTCAGAAATACTCCATCGCCGCCAGCAGACGACAGGATAGGACCAGTAACGGACAACAAACCGCAAGTCAGTTCTTGGGAATCTGTCAAGTTGGCAAAGTCCGGCAGCTTCACTCACTGAAAGAGCTGTTCATGACACCCACCAGGGAAGGGAGAAGCACACAGAGCCTGCCATCAGATTTCAGAGGGGAGCATAACGTGGATCTCTTTGGTCTCCTACAGAAGCATACAAGACGATCGTCTTGACTACTACCCCGAAATGCCACAGGCTTGTGGTCAGAAGTCCAGTCCAGAGACGAGAGACTCCCTCCCACCCACCTGATCGTGGCTCGCAGCTGGGTGCCTCTGCCAGCCCAGTGTTTTGCTCAGTACTATCGGGACGTGACTCGCAACCACGGCACCTTCCCTGACGTGGTCTTCAGCCCCCTGACGCCCTTCCAATGCCTGCGGGGTAAGTCGCTGTGAGAGTGAATTGGTGTTCGTGGGGCAGGAGTGTTTGTGCATTTACTGAGTGGGGTTACAGCACTAAGTAGGGTTAGTTTGCACAACCCCTTCAAAGTGTAGGGTCAAACACTTTAGTGGGGTGACTGCCGGTGGAAAGACTGGATCTGGATCTGGATCGGTGGGTCGCTAACATCCATTTACTGGCATAGGCGCCACGGTGGGGTGTGTGCAGCGTTGATGGTATTATCGACTTCTGGCTTTTGCCAGAGCCGACTTGAAGCTGTCAACTGACTTTTGGTGTACGATGTT
The DNA here is from genome assembly GCA_016801955.1 of Conus betulinus. Lineage (NCBI taxonomy): Eukaryota > Metazoa > Mollusca > Gastropoda > Neogastropoda > Conidae > Conus > Conus betulinus. The sequence goes on along the minus strand of JADBJO010006350.1, from coordinate 118,061 downwards.
ATCGTCGAGGTGGTTCCACTCAGTTATTGTCTTTGGGAAGTATGAGTTTTTGGTACTGATCGGTGTGTGTTTCAGGAATGCAGTAGCACCTATCATTATTTCGTATGTAGTTCTCCACTGGGTTTTGTGACAGGTACGTACTGTTGTCTCTGGTGGGAGCGGATACGTCGTCCTGGTTTCTGAGGTGTAATGAAGTCACTTGGGGTGATCGCTGGCACCAGACCCTCAACCACCCTGTAAAAGAATCCTAGACATAGTTGGAGCGGCCGTTCTTGGAGTGTACCATGCGTGGTGGAGCGGGTAATGCTTAGCTATGAAGCGCACTGCATTTCTTTGTACAGTGAACCAAACTTAAAAG
>JADBJO010006350.1:90000-110169 GCA_016801955.1 Conus betulinus | reverse complement strand
ATTTTTATGGTCACGCCGATGTCAACGGCAGGTAACTTACTGGCATCTGCGGTGGTCATTTGGGGATAAGGGGGGGGGGGGGGGGGGCACTTCGGATGAATTACGCACATCTTGGTGATCATACTGGGGCACTGATGATAATGTACACACATCTTTGACGGTTATTTAGGGGACACTAAAAGAAACTAGCACACATCTTTACCTGTCGCGTTGGGCGCACTAAGGATACCTTGCACACATCTTTGGTAGTCCGTTGCAGCATTGAGGACAATTTACAGGCATCTTAGTGGTTCGAGAATAACTTTGAGAGATCTTTGGTGGGTCATCATTTTGGGCACTGAAGATAAATTTGCAGATGTGTCGTTGATGATGTTGTGGGGAACTGAAGGTGATATGGATGATTTTTGGTGGTTGAACTGTAGCACCAAAGGCTACAAATATCTTTAGTAGACGTGCAGGTGCGTTAGGATAACTTACACAGATATTTATGATGGTCATAGCGGGGCACGAAAAGGCGAACTCAGAGACACATTTGGTGGTCATTTTTGACATGTATTGGGGAGTGTGAGTTATAGGCATTTTTGATGGTCATGTTGACATGTATTGGGGAGAGTGACTTACAGAAATTTTGTGTGGTCATGTTGATTAGATTGGGGAGTGTGGGTTATAGATATTTTTGGTGGTCCTGTAAACATGTTCGGGAGGTTTTTTATTATTTCTTTCTTCCTGCGTACGCAGGCTGATACTCCTGCGGACACTACCTGTATAAACAGACAGTGGAGCTTCAGAGAGCAGTGCTGTGATGTGTGGAGTTCCGTGTGGTAAGTTGGATGGTATTTCAGAGAGCAGTGCTGTGATGTGTGGAGTTCCGTGTGGTAAGTTGGATGCTATTTCAGAGAGCAGTGCTGTGATGTGTGGAGTTCTGTGTGGTAAGTTGGATGCTATTCAGCGGAACAGTGCTGTGATATTTGGAGTTCCATGTGGCAGGTGGCTGGCACAGAGCACCACACATTGCTCTGGCTGCAAACGGAATAACAAGAAGAAAAAAAAGAAACCTCCTCCTGCGCCTCCTACACTGCCACAATCCAGGTGGGCTGCTTGAATGTCAGAGCCAGTCTGTCTGTTCTATCCCTGATGAGGTGTTGAAGATGCCTACGGTTTGGCCATTGGGGGTGGGGGGTGGGGGATGGGGAGGGGGGGGGGGTGACCCATGGTCTGGAGAGGAGGTTTGTAGTGTCTGCTGCCAGGCCGACCACAAGGGGTCCTGCAAGGATCCAGCCTGTTGTACCAGCTGGTGGTGGCCTCCCCCTCCTCATTCAAATTGCTCTGTGTGGCAACTGGTGGTGGCCTCCCCTTCCTCATCAGACTGTTCTGTGTGACAACTGGTGGTGGCCTCCCCTTCCTCATCAGACTGTTCTGTGTGACAACTGGTGGTGGCCTCCCCTTCCTCATCAGACTGTTCTGTGTGACAACTGGTGGTGGCCTCCCCTTCCTCATCAGACTGTTCTGTGTGTGGCAACTGGTGGTGGCCTCCCCTTCCTCATCATTAAACTGTTCTCTGTGGCAACTGGTGGTGGCCTCCCCTTCCTCATTAAACTGTTCTCTGTGGCAGCTGGTGGTGGCCTCCCCCTCCTCATTCAAACTTCTCTTGTGTGGCAGCTGGTGATGGCCTCCCCTTCCTTATCAAACTGTTCTGTGTGGCAACTGGTGGTTGCCTCCCTTCCTCATCAAACTGCTCTGTGTGGCAACTAGTGGTTGCCTCCCCTTCCTCATCAAACTGCTCTGTGTGGCAACTGGTGGTGGCCTCCCCTTCCTCATCAAAAACTGTTCTGTGTGGCAACTGATGGTGGCCTCCTCTTCCTCATCAAACTGTTCTCTGTGGCAACTGATGGTTGCCTCCCCTTCCTCATCAAACTGCTCTGTGTGGCAACTGGTGGTTGCCTCCCCTTCCTCATCAAACTGCTCGGTGTGGCAACTGGTGGTGGCCTCCCCTTCCTCATCAAACTTCTCTGTGTGGCAACTGGTGGTGGCCTCCCCTTCCTCATCAAAAACTGCTCTGTGTGGCAACTGGTGGTGGCCTCCCCTTCCTCATCAAACTGCTCTGTGTGGCAACTGGTGGTGGCCTCCCCTTCCTCATCAAACTGCTCTGTGTGGCAACTGGTGGTGGCCTCCCCTTCCTCATCAAACTGCTCTGTGTGGCAACTGGTGGTGGCCTCCCCTTCCTCATTCAAACTGCTCTGTGTGGCAACTGGCGGTGGCCTCCCCTTCCTCATCAAACTGCTCTCTGTGGCAACTGGTGGTTGCCTTCCCTTCCTCATCACACTGTTCTGTGTGGCAACTGAAACAGTCAGTCCAAAAGTCAGAACAGAAAAAGATACCTTTTGAAAAAAAAAAGTTTGTAATCAAGCCCAGTCTGGCATATCGTACTTGGCAGCTGTTAGAAAATAGTTCAGTGTCTGACTCCTACTTTTCCAAAACACTTGAAGAAAACAAAAATTGAAAAGACAATCTGCCAGTAAATCTGCCCCTCCTCCTGTGAAGTACAGCATCCTTGACACTCTTTGAAATGCAGCACCCTTGACACTCCTGTGAAGTACAGCTCCCTTGACACTCCTGTGAAACTCAGCACCCTTGACACTCCTGTGAAACGCAGCACCCTTGACACTCCTGTGAAATGCAGCACTCTTGACACTCTGTGAAATGCAGCACCCTTGACACTCCTGTGAAATACAGCACCTTTGACACTCCTGTGAAATGCAGCACCCTTGACACTCCTGTGAAATGCAGAACCTTTGACACTCCTGTGAAACGCAGCACCCTTGACAGAGGCATGACACCCACTGCCTCCCAGTCTGTCATCCAGGTGAGAATCTGCTGCTGACCAGCCTGGGAAACAACCCCTCTCAGGGCTTCCCAGTCTGTTGTCCAGTTGAGAATCTGCTCTGAGCAGCCTGGGAAACATCCCCCTCTCAGGTCCTCCCAGCCTGGCTTCACTGGGATGGATGGGAACAGAAAATTTCCTGCTTGAAGGCCCTGGAGCCCTTCACAGATTTACAGACAAATAATGTGTGAAGGTGATGGTGTTGTCTGCCCCTAGAACCTCCAGAGGGAAAAAAAAGGGTCGGGCAAAAAAGTTCCTGGCCTGAAAGAAACAGAACTGCTTCTTCACAACAAATTGCCTCCTCTTCAGTCTGAAAATGAAGATGCAGAGATAGAATGAAATGTTGACCGCTTTCATTTCCTTGCTAGAATGGATTCATCAATATTTTTTTTAAACTATCCAGGGTGTATATTCAAATTTCAAGGAGCTACAGCTCATTTGTCAGAACCCAGAACCATTTGTGACAGCTGTGCAGGAAACCAGAATTCAGAACCAGAAGACTCGCATCCTCTTCCTGGCTTTAACATACTCTTCCTGGCTTGAACATACTCTTCCTGGCTGTAACATCCTCTTCCTGGCTGTAACATCCTCTTCCTGGCTTGAACATCCTCTTCCTGGCTTTAACATACTCTCAAAGCCAGCACAACTGACTACAGATGGAGTGACAGCAGGAGTCTCGCTACTCATCTACAAATCTCTTTTGTTCAGCCCTACTGATTTCAGTACTACTACTGTTCAAGCTTTAACTGCTTGAATAACAATGCATTAAATAGGTAACAGCATGTTCTTAATGTTTACGTCCGTCTGTGTCTGTCAACAAGAACTGATCTGCCATGACCTTTTCTGCTGTTGGGTGATTTCAATATTTACAGTCCTCTTTACAGTTGTGTGAATACTTCATCCAGAGGTCTCTATCTTGAATACCTTCATTCTTTCACAGGAACACTTCTGTGCATAGATTCATCAATGTCTGATCTGTCGCTAGCTCTGGGACTGTGAGTGGTGTGCTCATGACGATCTGCATGAGAAGTGACCACTTTCCAGTTGCTTTGAAATGCAGAACTAAGGAAAGCTGTACTTTACCTGAACACTTACTTCTTCTGTTGCTGGTAGTATACAAAGACAACTGATTGTAAAAGGAGTTCTGCAAAGTCCAGATCCTCCAACTAGCCTGACACACAGTGCGAAAGACAGCATCCCAGCTCATGCAGCAAAAGTAAATATGCCCAAAACAGCTTGGTTTAACTGTAGCTGCAAACACATTACAAATCGAAGCAGACAAGATCAGCACTGGGTGTATCACAGACCATCAGCACTCAACACCCTTCAGCACCTGTCTGCCTCTGATGTCAGTAAATGTCAGTGCTTGATAGACTTTTGTTCCAAGCTGACATCAGAAACCTCCAAGAAAAATGTAAAATTATCAAGCAAATCAAAGGGAAAAATGCCAAGCTGTTTGTCACCTGAAACTTGCAGACACATTGATAACTGCGGTTATTTTCATCTGTAGGGGAAGATTTCCATGCAGCAGCTGGTGTTTAGTGGAGTCAGTTTCACTGTCAGGCTGGAGAATGTCACTTCTGGAAATAATTTTTTTGTTTTGGTGGATTTTTTTTTGGGGGGGGGGGGGAGGAGGGAGTCGCAGGCTTTGCTTGTGCAGCACTCAGGTGAATGTTTACAACAGTGCAGTGTTAAGTTTTAATGAAAACGGCATTTGTCAATATAGTCGTGTTTGTGGGGTTACCCAAGAAGAATGGGGAATGCATGTAGCTGATGACCAGGTCACCTGAGTGTCGTCATCAACAGGGGATTGGATTGGGATGCTGGGGGGGTGGAATTGTCACTTTTTCCTCGGACAGCAAGCGGAGTAGACAAGCTTTAGTCGGGTCTTCAAGAGGGGGAAAGTCCATAGGCCAGTGTAGGCTGGACAGAGTTCAACTCTCTGTTGTTGCTATAGGGTGGTCAGGTCTTCAAGAGGGAAAAGTCCATAGGCCAGTGTAGGCTGGACAGAGTTCAACTCTTTGTTGCTATAGGGTGGTCAGGTCTTCAAGAGGGGGAAAGTCCATAGACCAGTGTAGGCTGGACAGAGTTCAACTCTTTGTTGCTATAGGGTGGTCAGGTCTTCAAGAGGGAAAAGTCCATAGGCTAGTGTAGGCTGGACAGAGTTCAACTCTTTGTTGCTATAGGGTGGTCAGGTCTTCAAGAGGGAAAAGTCCATAGGCCAGTGTAGGCTGGACAGAGTTCAACTCTTTGTTGCTATAGGGTGGTCAGGTCTTCAAGAGGGAAAAGTCCATAGGCTAGTGTAGGCTGGACAGAGTTCAACTCTTTGTTGCTATAGGGTGGTCAGGTCTTCAAGAGGGAAAAGTCCATAGGCCAGTGTAGGCTGGACAGAGTTCAACTCTTTGTTGCTATAGGGTGGTCAGGTCTTCAAGAGGGGAAAAGTCCATAGGCCAGTGTAGGCTGGACAGAGTTCAACTCTTTGTTGCTATAGGGTGGTCAGGTCTTCAAGAGGGGAAAAGTCCATAGGCCAGTGTAGGCTGGACAGAGTTCAACTCTTTGTTGCTATAGGGTGGTCAGGTCTTCAAGAGGGGAAAAGTCCATAGGCCAGTGTAGGCTGGACAGAGTTCAACTCTTTGTTGCTATAGGGTGGTCAGGTCTTCAAGAGGGGAAAAGTCCATAGGCCAGTGTAGGCTGGACAGAGTTCAGCTCTTTGTTGCTATAGGGTGGTCAGGTCTTCAAGAGGGAAAAGTCCATAGGCTAGTGTAGGCTGGACAGAGTTCAACTCTTTGTTGCTATAGGGTGGTCAGGTCTTCAAGAGGGGAAAAGTCCATAGGCCAGTGTAGGCTGGACAGAGTTCAACTCTTTGTTGCTATAGGGTGGTCAGGTCTTCAAGAGGGAAAAGTCCATAGGCCAGTGTAGGCTGGACAGAGTTCAGCTCTTTGTTGCTATAGGGTGGTCAGGTCTTCAAGAGGGGAAAGTCCATAGGCCAGTGTAGGCTGGACAGAGTTCAACTCTTTGTTGCTATAGGGTGGTCAGGTCTTCAAGAGGGGAAAAAGTCCATAGGCCAGTGTAGGCTGGACAGAGTTCAACTCTTTGTTGCTATAGGGTGGTCAGGTCTTCAAGAGGGGAAAAGTCCATAGGCTAGTGTAGGCTGGACAGAGTTCAACTCTTTGTTGCTGTAGGTTGGTTGGTGACATTGACCAGTTTTAGTCTGTGGGACTGCTTATGTAGTTTGAGACTAGAAAAACCCTGAATCTGTGTTTCTGTCTTTCAGCCGTCTGTCTACATCTGGTCTGGAGAGGTTGGTGGATGTGCTGCTTGGTCTTGCGTCCAGGGCTTCTCAGCCTGTTTGTTGTCACACTGTATGCCTTCATTTCCATCGACTTGGCTACATGTGTGGTATGTTGTAACATATTATTCACAACTTGGTTACATGTGTGGTATGTTGTAACATATTATTCACAAGTTGGTTACATGTGTGGTATGTTGTAACGTATTATTCACAAGTTGGTTACATGTGTGGTATGTTGTAACGTATTATTCGCAACTTGGTTACATGTGTGGTATGTTGTAATGTATTACTCACACACTTGGCTACATGTGTGGTATGCTGTAACGTATTATTCACAACTTGGCTACATGTGTGGTATGCTGTAACATATTATTCACAACTTGGCTACATGTATGGTATGTTGTAACATATTTTTCACCACTTGGCTACATGTGTGGTATGTTGTAACATATTTTTCACCACTTGGCTACATGTGTGGTAAGTTGTAACATATCATTTCAAGAATGAATTTGTTGTGACGCCTGTGTTTCTTGCATAGACCAGCACAGTGAAAAAAAAACCCCAGTGATAGCGTCGATGTGGCTTATATTTATATATGCGTCTGTCTACCTGTCTGTCTGTCTGTCTGTCTGCCTGTCAGTCTATCTGTCTGTCTGTCTGTCTGTCTTCTCTCTCATCAGTCATAATTAGCCATGGACACAGATTATTGACACCCCTGTCCTTTTAACCTCAACTAGCAGAATATAGAGTGGACATAAGTATGTCACTGACTCGTCGAAACACCATTTAACAAAATGCTTAGTTAGACTGAATACATACGTTTTCCAGTATCTATCACTTTGGCAAAAAATGAATTAAGATCCCTCAAACAGGTCACAAACATGTGACCTGCAGATCTTTTGCAACGTTTCATGAAGATAGTTTTTGTTGTTGATCTCTTCCATTTCCTATTTTCCAAAGTCTACAATAGGCGAGCTGCCAGTTAGTGGACATAGTTGAAATTATGTGACTGACCCATGTGAAGCTAAGTTTCAGTGCGAGATCTTCCCAAATGTGTCAGCACTAAGGCTTGGCGGGAGCCCAGTGAGAAGTCGCTGTCCATGCTTGTGAGCTTGGAATATGTGTGCTCAGTGTATATGTGTGTGTGTGTGTGTGTGTGTGTGTGTGCTTTTTTTCGCGCGCATGTGTGTGTGTGTGTGTGTGCTCTTTTGTGTGTGCGTATGTGTTTGTGTGTGTGAGTGTGTGTGTGTGTGTGTGTGTGTGTGTGTGTGTGTGTGTTGTTAATCGACAATTTAGCCATTTAGTTTTTTTTGTTTGTTTGATAGAAAGCACCAAAAGCAAAAAGAAAACAAGAACTCCCTCTCCCTCTCTCTCTGTCTCTATCTTTTTCTTCCTCTCTCCCTCCTGCTCTCTCTGTCTCAGGCATGCATGTATGCACTTCAATAAGGTGTTCATGTTTGAAGGACTAGAGATACTGTATTGTGAAATATATCATGGGATTTGTTTCCGTTTGTGAACTGTGGTTGCCATGATAAGCATACAGAAATTATTTTAAAAAAAAAGCATACACAAATGGTTGAAATGTCATATGGAAACAAAAGGAAATTGTTGTCACCAAAAGAAATGAATTTAAAAACTAAATAACATAACAAATAGAAGTACAAGTAGTACATGAAATATATTCATTTGTGTCTCACCTGAAGAAGTCCTAAGAGGTCGAAACGCATTGTGTTTTGTCTTGTGACTCATTTGTCCATGTTTCTCTGGGCGGTTCGCTAACATTTATTTAAGATTTGATGGAATGTGATTGATGGGTAATACATCTGAATAGCTGAGGGAATGTAATTAATCAGTTATGCATCTAAATATCTGAGGAAATGTAATTGATCAGTAATACATCGAAATAACAGAGGGTTTTCAGATACCACACAATGCATGATATATCCACATTCACATACACAGGGAACATTTTTGATTTACCCACACTTTCTCTGTACATTAATGGTTGCTTTATCTTGTGGAAAAACTTTGATTCACCAACACTTTTCTGTATGCTAATGGTTGTTTTATCTGACAGAAAAATTCTCATTCACCCACATTTTTGTGTACTTTAATGGCTGCTTTATCTTGTGAAAAAACTCTGAGTCACCAACACTTTTCTATATTTTGCTGGTTGCTTTAGCTAACAACTCAATATAAGACACACTTTGGTTGCATTCATGTATGTATGCGCATGTGCAATCAAACACAAGCAGGCATGCACACACACTCACATACACACACACACACACACACACTTACACTCACACACACGCACTCGCACATGCGCACATGTATGCGTACAGAAGACAACAAACAAGGATAACCACACCAACAGCAAAACCACCAGTATCACCATAATGTTCCAAACACACATTGTTATTCATACAAATGGGTGAGAAACTTTAGGAACTGTGGAAGACATATGACATTTTTATCCAGCACATGAAAACAGGTTTAAAACACAGAATGACATGCACATACAGACTCTTGCTGTCTGCCGCACACAGTGTTCATGGGGAAGAGATGGGGCTGATGGAAGGGAGGGGAGGTAAGTCTGCTATGAATGATGTGGGAAAAGTTACAATGCCGTTCAATGTGACCACAGTTTCTGGAGTGTGGCTCTTGTATTATTTTATCAAACTCAGTCAGGGTGAGAACTACTGTGTGATACAAACCCCTAGTTGATATGCACCATGTGTGTGTGTGTGTGTGTGTGTGTGAAGGGACAGAATTTCAAACTTTGTGTGTAGTAAAGATGATGCTTGTGAAGTTTAGTTTTGTTCAAATTTTGTGTGACAAGATTGTACTTTATGCTAGTGTTTACGTCTGTGTTGTCATGGTGCAAGTTGGCATGACAAGGTTGTACTTCATGCTAGTGTTTACGTCTGTGTTGACATGGTGCAAGTTGGCATGACAAGGTTGTACTTTATGCTAGTGTTTAAGTCTGTTGTCATGGTGCAAGAGACACAGACAATCTGCAGTGCTGGTCAGGCAGTTGAGCAACACTGTCAGACACCGACACCTGCAGTGCTGGTCAGGCAGTTTGAGCAACACTGTCAGAGACACATCCCTACAGTGGATGAAACTTCAGTGTGTGGTGCTAGTGTTCCAGTGTCCACAGCAAGGTCAGGCACATCCATGAAGTGAAGGAAACCTTGCAGTTTTCAGTCATCCAGTGTGAAGAATGCCGTCAGAGACACATCTTTGAAGTGAACACAACTTCAGTGTGTGGTGTTAACTGACCAGTTCAAACAGCTATGTCCCACACACCCATGAAATGAAGGAAAGGTCAGTGTGTGGTGTTAACTGACCAGTTCAAACAGCTATGTCCCACACACCCATGAAATGAAGGAAAGGTCAGTGTGTGGTGTTAACTGACCAGTTCAAACAGCTATGTCCCACACACCCATGAAATGAAGGAAAGGTCAGTGTGTGGTGTTAACTGACCAGTTCAAACAGCTATGACCCACACACCCATGAACTGAAGGAAACTTCAGTGTGTGATGTTAACTGACCAGTTCAAACAGCTATGACCCACACACCCATGAACTGAAGGAAACTTCAGTGTGTGATGTTAACTGACCAGTTCAAACAGCTATGACCCACACACCCATGGAGTGAAGGAAAGGTCAGTGTGTGATGTTAACTGACCAGTTCAAACAGCTATGACCCACACACCCATGGAGTGAAGGAAAGGTCAGTGTGTGGTGTTAACTGACCAGTTCAAACAGCTATGTCCCACACACCCATGAAGTGAAGGAAAGGTCAGTGTGTGGTGTGAGTCTTCCAGCTGCAGTCCACAGCACACTCAACAGCCAGGAGTAGGAGCTTACTGGGATGGAAATGTCCACAGTGCACGCCACTGTGGGGTTCAACCCTTTAACCCCCCCAGCCCCCCATCCCAGTGATATTGCCGCTCCTCTGTAGTGGCTGGCATCAGTTAAAAAGCTCAGTGCAGTTGGGATTTGCATATGTGTATTTTTCAAAAATTAATTTTCAGCTTGTTTTGATAATTTACCATAGTGAAGAAACTGTTTGATTTTTAAGATTTCAAGCATGGCATGTTTTGAAGGTGCGGGACAAAGTCATCACAGAGACGTGGCTGGTGTCATAGCTGGTGTCACTGGGGCCGTTGATCATCATGACTCCTGTCCTGTAGCTGTCCACTGCGTTTGATGATGCCAGAACAAGTGGTAAGCTGTGTGAATATCTGTGTATGACCCTTTTGTACTGAAACGACAAATGTTTCTTTTGTAATCTTCACTGGAACTAACAAAACATTTCAGATGAGTTGACAGTCTGTTGTGCAGACACATGCTTTCCATACAGGTCATTTGTTACTTATACGCATTCACTGTTTGTGAGTAGTATCTGTATAAAGTCACTTTGCCACTGTCCTCAGTTAATGACTGTTGAAGCCTAGGTACCCAGAATCTCTCTACGGGCAGATTGCTACTTCTTCTTTTGTTGTTTTTTTTTGAATGTGAGTGATCAGGAACTCACAGATGGATAACACACTCATCCAGATCTGTCCAAACCTGAAAGATATTTCACCATGGTCCTTGGGCGGCCTGAAGAAGAAACAGCATTCTGCCGTTTGCACTCCGACCACTCCATTAACACCCATTCTGGATGTGTGTGTGTGTGTGTGTGTGTGTGTGTGTGTGTGTGTGTGTGTGTGTGTGTGTGTGTTTGATTGTTCTTCAGTTTAACGTCCGTTCACTTTGAGTGATATTAGACGTGAATGAATGAAGAGAATGACTGAAGGAATGAATAATTAAGTGAATAAGCCTATATGTTATATAAGCGTGTATGTAGGCCTTTGTATGTGAGTGTATACATGTATATATCTGTATATGTATCAAAACAAAAACAAAATCAAAACAAAACAAACAACAACAAAAAAAAGAAAAAAAACAGAAATCTTAATACAACAATTAATGGATAAAATTAACAGAAGATATAGATCTAACATATAACAATAAAACAAAAATCCTTCACAATCTAAACTTAAGTGAAGTAGTAAAATGCAATCCATCATTATATAACGCACTATGAACTAACACAAACAATCTAAAGAAAAACCCAATCGAACTATGAAATAAGTGTTCGGCTATTTTGATCAGCAAAAAGTGGTCCAAAAGTATATCTTGTAAGTTTTTTTCCAGAAAAATTATGAGATCTTGATGTTGGTAAGAAAGTAGTTAACTTGCGACAATTAAATAAAATATGGCTCAATGTTATTTCTTTTTACCACAAATACAGTTCGCATTTTTACTAAACTTTGTTTTTAAAGCATTTAGCTTTAATCAATTTTATAAGGGAATATATTTGTCTGGAATAATAAACTGGATGATCAGACATTTTTCTTAGTACAAGGTCTATATGAAAAGCTTCCCACTGTTTGGAGGAAATATTAACATTTATTTGAGCTCTCTTCCCTGCAGTTGATTCGAGGATACAATAACATTCTACGACTGATGGTTTTATTTTCAGCTCAGAAGATGACCCAGCTTTTTTAGCACATTTTTTTGCAGCCCTAACAGCCAATTCATTCCCAAGTATACCAGTATGCGAAGGAATCCAGCAAAATTCTATAATAGTGCCTTTAGATGCCAGCCAGTATAAAAGATATTTAATTTTGAACACAAGGTTGGGCCATGTCGATATATTTGATGAATCAAGGGCAAGTAAGACTGATTTTGAATCTACCAAAACTATCTGAACAATATTACTGGAAGATCTGTAAGAAATTCCTTTGCTAGCATAATAGCTACTAAATCAGCCATGAATATAGATAAATAACTACGATCTTTGAGTTTTAAGCGAAGGGATAACAAATGCTGCACCAACATTTCCATCATCTAAAACAGAGCCATCAGTAAACACCTGAAGATGATTTGGATATTTTTCGTATACATGTGATTTTGCTAAATTAGTGATGATATTAATATTTTCCCCCTTTTTGATGTCAGTGTAACCAATATCAAGAAAAGGTTTTTGGTATCACCCATAATGGAATAAATGAAGAAGATGGTTTTTTAGCCACATCTTTGATATCAATTTTTGATCATTCAATCAAATCAGAAGTATATGTACCTATTGCTTCTTGCGATGTAATCGTAATTGCCTTTTTGGAAAGTCAGTGTTTGATCTAAGTTTTAAATCTTCTTGAATGTAATTATCATTAACACTTGATTTTATGACAAATTTTGATGCTGCTAGTTCACGAAAATCATCAAGGGGCAAAATTCCAGCTTCTCTGTATGTTTTTGTATTTGAGGCATGAATATGGATACTAAGAGCAAGTTTACTGGCTTTGCAATCCAAACTTTGTAACTTTTTCAGAAGACATTTTGGAGCACTAAAATATATTCCTTGATCATAAGTAAGTTTTGATCTAACGAGCTATGGAGAGATGAAGTAAAGTTTTTGAATCCATTCCCCAGGGTAGTCTGCTTATAATTTTTAATAAATTCAAACTTTTCCTAGCCTTTGTTGATAGATATTCAAAATGAATATTCCAAGAAAATTTTGGTGTAAAGAAACCTCCTAAAAATGTAACACTTTATTTATATTCTAAAGGTTCACCTAGAAGTTTGAAGACTGGTAAATTTTCTGGATTGCTACCTGCATTAAACAACATCAAATTTGTTTTTTTCAGTGGACAAAGACAGACCATTTTCTGTCATATAGTTGCCTATGCTGTCTAGATCTGTTTGATATAGTCTTCTAACATAGTTCTGTGCTCTTTGTGGAGTTGACTTTTTCAGAGTTGCTTCCATCCACATGCAGATACCATCTGCGTATTGCACTAGAACGACATTTTGGAGACTGCTTTCGGGAGATCTTGTATAAGGATATTAAAAAGAATAGGCGCTATTACTGAACCTTGCGGGATTCCCATTTCTAGTTTTCTGAGTGTCAAGTGTGTACCTCCTACTCTGGCTAACATAGTTCTATTAACTAAAAACGATTTAATATAATTGTATATGTTTCCTGATAATCCAATCAGTTTCAGTTGTGTGTGTGTGTGTGTGTGTGTGTGTGTGTGTGTGTGTGTGTGTGTGTGTGTGTGTGTGTGTGACTGACCCTATATCAGCTAGTTTTGTTGCTTAAGTGTAGGCCTACTTCATTCTGATCTTTGCTGCGTATGTGCATGTTTGTAACACCAACAATGGCAGAGGCGTTTGCACACACCTTCAATGAATACAAAAGACGTGTAAATTTATTACAACAGAAAATGCTGCTTGTGACATTGAGAGGATGTCAGAAATCAGGACAAGTTTCGATCCAGATCTTTTCAGAGTCGGCGTACATCGTATCAATTCTTTCAATCAACATGCCACCCTGGTTGTCTGAAAACAAAGAAAAACCGACCCATCAAAAGATCTGCTGAAGGATGTTTGGATCAGTCTGACCTGTGCTTGGACACTGATGAATGCTTGTCATCATTTTCTCCATCAGTATCAATCCCTGTGAAAAAGCGTAGAGCATTCTCTACACAAACCTCACCCGTCTTTGCTGGCACATCCAACTCGGCACTTAAAATGTGTTGACATGTTTTATGTATGCTTGCATATTTATGATAGTGTGTCGATGTCAGTTTGTCAGTCACCATCGACCCCCAACCCAAGAACATTCTGCATGCAAACTTCTCTTTGCAGCGGAGTCGGCGTTGGCCACACGGTTTCTCTCAGTCCCTTGAGAAGGGGACACGTCTGTAGGACGTGTTCTGGTGTTTGGTCTTCAAGACCACAGGAGCAGAAGGGGGAAGGCGCCAGCTTCAGCTTCCTATGCAGGTGGCCATTGAGTCGGCAGTGGCCAGTTCTGAGTCTCATAATGACCACCTGCTCCTGTCTCTCCAGAAGATGGAAGGCATCCCTTGTGGGTTGTGGTCGCATCAGAGCCTTCACAAGGGTCTTCTTCTCTGCGAAGCTGACGCTGTTGTCTGGTTGTCTTCCTCTGGCTCCGGTTTTGGCGAGCTGATCGGCTGCCTCGTTCCCTGGGACTCCGCAGTGGGCAGGTACCCATTGCAGGACTACTCGTCTACTTTTGGCGAGTTCCTGGAGTTTCTCCATTAGACGAGGAAGTTTGTCCTGCAAGGGCCTCCAGGACGGACAGCGCGTCAGAGAGGAAGACAACTTGGGTGCAGTCGCTCTGTGATTCATGAATCATGGAGGCTGCCTGCATGAGGGCCTGAACTTCTGCAGCATAATTGGAGCAGTGTTTCCCAGTTGGTATCCCTGCTGTGGTGGTGTGTCCCTCAGGTGACTTGATAAATACGCCCGCTCCTCCATCAGACACTGCGTTGGTTGCTGAGCCGTCGGTGTACGCATGTATCCAGGATTCTTCGGGGTACTTCTCAGCAATCATGGCAAGTGTGAGAGTGCGTTTGACGATGTCATCCTGAGAGTCTCCTGAGGCAACCTGTGGAACTGTTGTGGAGATGTGAAGATTTGTGAAATCTTCATTCCAGGGCTGTGGCAGATCAGAGGGGTCAGTGGGTTGGCAGGTGGCAAGCCATCTTGATGCTCCCTGGCAAGACTCTTGCTTTCATGGATGAAGCTACTGCGTTTGAGACGATTCTTGGTCAGGTTCTGCATCCTCTTGTTCATCGGATGTTGAGGCAGGCACTTGAATTTCTCTGCCTGAACCATGGTCTTTGCGTCTCTCCTCTGGTGGAGGGGCTGTATGGCAGTAACCTCCTCCATGGCTTTGATTGGTGTGGATCGCATGGACCGGTGATGATCCTGAGGGCTTGATTTTGGACCCTATCCAGGGATTGCTGGTGGGTCTTCGCTGCTGTTGACCAAGCTTGTTGAGCCATACTACTCAAGATGGGGCCTGACTGCTCCCTGGTAGACGCGCTTGAGTATTTGTTCGTTTGCTCCCCAGCTGGTTCCGGCTAGCTTCCGCAGAATGGCAAGCTTTTTCGTCTGGCCTTTGCTTCAGCTTTCTGGATGTGTGGTCGCCAGGTTTGCTTCTTGTCGAAGGTGACACCAAGATAGGTTGCCTCCTCTTCGTGTTTCAGGGCTGTGCCTCCAAGTTTGATGGGCCCAGCCTTTTGTTTGTTGACAAGGTGAAGAGTGTTGTGGAAGATTTCTCCTTGTTGATTGCCACACACCACTTATCTGCCCATGCCGCCAGCTTGTCAGCCGCTTGTTGCATTCTGTATGTGGCAGTAGTGGCATGCTCTTCCTTGCACCACAGCACCAGGTCATCTGCATAAAGTGCAGCATGGATACCTTTGGGAAGTTCTTGGATGAGGTCATTAATGAAGACCAAAAAGAGTGTAGGCGAGAGGACGCCTCCTTGTGGGACTCCATGTCGCAGCAGTACTTTTTTGCCTTTTTGTCCGTTGACTGTGACTCTTGCTCTGCGGTTGTGGAGGGTAGGATCTGATCCAATGCAGCATGTTGCCAGCGACTCCACATCTATGCAGTTTCACGAGGAGGCCATCAGTCCAGACTTTGTCAAAGGCCTTTTGTAGATCGATCCAGGTGGCAAAGACAAGCTTTTGCTCCTGGAACGCATCCTCGATTTCTTGGGAGAGGTAGGTGGTCTGGTCTTCTGTGCTGCGAAACTGTCTGAAGCCTGCCTGTTCAGGAGCCAGAATGTTTTCAGTCTCGAGATACCAAAGCAGGCGCTGGTTGACCATTCTCTCTAGGGTCTTGATGACGCAGCTGGTGAGGCTGATTGGCCTGTAACTGGCAGCCTTCTTGTCCTTGCCTTTTTTTGAGGACAGGGATCATGATGGCTTCTCTCCAAACTTGTGCCAAGTCTCCAGTTTCCAGCTCAGGTTGAAGACCTCTAGAAGTTTGAGGGTGGCTGTGCTGCCAAGGTGCTTCAGCATCTCGTTAGTGATCCCATCTGGCCCTGGGGATTTCCGAGTTTTCAGCTTCCTCAGAGCTGTCTGGAGCTCATGGAGAGTAAGGGCTGCTTCATGGGTTTCACGTTGGTGTCTTGTCGTCTCTCTCTCTGTTCTCTTCTTGCTTCTCTTGCTGAGAAGTGCTGACAGGTATAGTGCTCTCGCTTGCGTAGATATCAGCAAAGCGGTTAGCTGCGCATCTCCCTGTCAGCATCTCTCCATTCTCTTCCAGTGTGATGTTCTGGCCTTTGCTGTCCTCATCGTTGAGTTGGCCTACAACTCTCCACAGTTTTGAGCCACCTTCTCAAGGTTCAGGGCTGCTGTCTTCTCTCTCAGCTTTTGCGCCTGGCCTGGATCTTTGCCTTGAGGAATTTGGCTTTTGTCTGCTGCAGCTGCAGGTGGTTCTCGTCCGATGGGTTGTTTTCTGCATCTTGTCTGGCCTCTGTCATCTCGTCCTGTAGCTCTTGAAGCTGGTTGCTCCAGTAGGGTTTGTACTCTTTCTGAGCACCACGTGGAATGGTCTCTTTGGCAGCCTGCAAGATGCTGGCGTTCAGGACTCTGACAACATTGTTTATGTCTCTGCCTTGGACTTGAAGGTCCTTGGAGAACGTTGGTGCGGTGACTGAAAAGCCTCCATTTTGCCTTCTTGTAGTTCCAGCGAGCGGGCACTGGGCGACTGGCTGTGCTTTTGTTGATCTTCAGGAACACTGGCCTGTGATCGCTACCTCCTAGCTGCTCTCCCACTTCCCTGGTGATGTCTGGTGTACATCTTCAGTGCAGAGAGCAAGGTCTGGGGTGGAGGTAGTGCGCCATCGTCTGGAGTAGAAGGTTGGAGTGTGTCACTTGGGGAGTTGTTGATCAGGACGAGATGATGTTCGTCTTGCCAGTCTTCCACTTCTTCTCCTCGGCGATCCATCTGGCTGTAACCCCAGCTCTGGGAGTGACTGTTGAAATCACCTACTGCGATAAAGCTCGAACCTGGGACGTTGATGGTGCCGAGTGACAGTGGCTGGTTGTCAGGGCAGTAGAAGTTCAGGATGTGCAACTCTGTGTCATTCAGTTTGGCCCGAATCATCTGGTACTCAGCACCCTCCATGTGGACTGCTGTTTCGCTGGCATCGATGTTGTTCGGACAAGTGTCAGGATTCCGCCCTTGCTTCTGTCAGCTCTGTCCCATCTAAATGGCTGGTAGCCTCGGATTTTGAATGCCTTTCCTTTTTTCAGGTGGGTTTCTTGAATGCAGCAGACGTTGATGTTTTCCTCGTGCAGGATGTGTTCAAGCTCCGTCTTTTTATTCATGACTCCTTCTGCATTCCAATGCATCACCTTGAAAGGTTGTTGCTTCTTGGATGTTGTTGTTGAAGTGCTGCCAGTCGCTGTCCTCTGCCGCCCCCTGGCGTGACGAGGTGGACGAGAGGGACCTCCAGTCGCTGTGGGTGGACTCCGTTGAGGCTCGGAGCCCGGCGCTGCCCCATCCTGGAGGACCTCAATGGGCGAGCGCCATTCTCATCTCGGCTGGCTGACATTGTCATATGGCGATGATGCGTGGTGTCGTGGTTTATTAGAGTGCGCCGTGCAGCCCAACACCTCCGTCTTCAGCACTCGAGGTTTCTGTAGGGGTTACCCCGCCCTTAGCTCATGGTCCAAAGTCCTGCCCTGTGAGCACAGGGGGGATTGTTTCTCCGAGGGTCCCACCCCGTAGCTAGAGGTTTTAACGCGCCTCATGATCGCGTGATGAACCCGTCATGGGACATATGGGGTATTTCTTGAGTGCAGCAGTGCCACCTGCTGCCCCACCCCGTCCTGCTGGGAGCACCGCCAGTTGGTCCGGGACTGCTTATTCGACCAGGCGGGCAGAGTGAAGAAACTCTGTGGTGCATTCCATGTCGTGTGCCACTCACGATGAAACATGTTCTTTTATTAGAGTGTTGGGACTTGCACGATGTGAGACGCAAACATTTTACAGCAGATTCCATGAAAACCTTGTTGAGAGATGTTCCGCCTGACGCTATCTTTTGAGTTCTTGAAAGAGGTTAACATTTTTCATTGGATCTGAGATTTTACAGTGGAAAGATTTTTAACAAACTTTTGGATGTTTTTTTTTGATGTATTTTAAAGAATTTTGTGAATGAATGACTTGTGAATTGATTTTAATGTGGTGACAGCCCTGATGTGGCCCTTTGCGGTCGGCTGGGCTATAAGCAACATTATCTTATCTTATCTTATCCCCCTTTCCCCAACTGAAACAGTACATTTATACTCAGACGATGAGGACATTGATAAATCTCTCACTGCAGAAGAAGAAAGTTGCTGACATGACCTGTAAAAAGGAAACTGCAACAATCCGAAGACAAAGTGACAGTCAGGTGCAAAACCAGAGGTCAACCTATAGTGTTGAAAAAGGTCACACAGCCCCATAAATCTTCTGCTCTGGCACCATCTCCACTGCGGAAAAAGTGGTCCCAAATGATGCAGAAAATCAGAATGACCATATCAGGAAGTAGTAAAAAGAAGACGTAATCAAACTACAGGGTTCTGAAATCAGATCAGCTCAGTCTCACAGACAGAAGATTCTGGAGGCAGCTGGGTGTGGCCCAGTGAGAGTGACCAGTGAACAAGGGTCTGCACTGCGAACTGCCCTGAGGATGAGCTGGACTGCACACAGGATGCAGAAGAGATTTTTCAGAAGTGTTGGGGTGACGTTTGAAAGTGAACGAACGGAAAGAAAAAGCATGGAAGGAAGCAATGTGTGGAGACATAGAAATAGAAAAGACAAACCTCATGTATGTGGATGAAGAAGGGAGACAAAAGGAGGTACAGACAGCAGTAGGAAAAGTCAAAGACAACGCCTAGGCTGTGAGCAACTTACTAGATGAGTATGACAAACACTCTGAGTATGACAAACACAACAAACTGACATGGTACAACAACGCAGTTCCACAAGATGAGGTCTGGGTGAAGATAGGGGGGAGATCATGGAGGGGGCATATTCAAACTCGTGTTACAAATTGCGAATATCCACAGACCAAATTCCAAGTGCAACATGTGTCTCCTGGCCATTGTGGATTTTAAAGGACAGCCCATACAATTTGAGAAGAATCATAGACCGCTACCAACAACAACTGGAGGCTCTGAAGTCCATGACATGGAGGGACAAAAGGATCAAAGTGTTCCACTTTGGGGACTGTGTGACTTTCTCCTCAAACTGTATGGACTGTCAGGTGCTCAGGGAACACATCCATGCCTCTACTGCAATGCATTAAAGTCACAAATAAGACACCAGCACACTGCAATGAAGGCAACATCACACAGCGCACATTGCAAGGCATCAATGCAGATTACAGAAAAAGCACACTGTCCAAAATGAAAATCGTCAAACTACACAACAATGTTATCAGGGAGCCCATCACTGATGTACAGTTGACCCATGTGGCACCCCCATACCTGCATATTCTGCTGGGCGTGGTCAAGAAACATCATGACCTGTTGGAAAAGGACTGCCACAGCCTTGACCGAGACACAGGGCAATCACTAGCAAGCCAGGGGAAACAGGTCGGCTCTGATGCAGCCATTTCTGAGTTTGTGAACCAACAGAAACAGATCCTAGCAGCTGTAGAAGAAAAAAGAATGTTGGAGACAAAGAGTGTTTTCAATGAGCCAGGAAATGAAACAGCACCTCTCAGTGCCTTTCTGAAAGAACAGCATGACCTTACAGAGTTGGTGTGGGAAAAGCAACAGGACATAGAAGAACTCCAGTCACAGCTAGATCTTCCAACACTGACCGGCCCTGTCACCAAGCACTTAGATGTTGTGCTTCAGCAGCATAGAAGACATCCACAGGCCTACCATGGACGATCGTTTGTTGGTAACCACTGCCACACCTACCTGAAGCCAGACACAATAGATCATGTGTGTGACAGTGTAGTGGACAAAACACCAGAATTGACCCAGGACACAGACATCATTTTGAAGGCCGGCTAGGAACATTTGTCAGAAATTCAAAACACTGAGCACACTGTTTTCCCACATTCATGCAAACATCTCTCATCAAACGCCCATGACTGACACAGATGAGGTCGACAC
>JADBJO010006350.1:70000-85000 GCA_016801955.1 Conus betulinus | reverse complement strand
TTCCCTGTACAAGCAGCTAATAATGCTCAGGAATGTGAACACAAATCAAAGCTTTGCCATAATATCCGTGCTTTGAGAAGAAAACTGATGAACCGAATGAAAATGATAGGGATCTGTTGTTTTCTTTTAATGTGTATAAACATGCACTCAGCTGATTTTTTAAAATGATAAAATAAAGGATACAGCCCATTTCTTCTCTTTCATTCAATCAGAAATTACCTGTCATTCATCAATACAAGTGCTACAAATTTAACAAAAATTCTGTGCAACCAGATCAACATTGATTTAGTGTCTAATTCGAGTTGGTAGTGACACAACACACTTTGCCATTTTTGGTCAGAACAGCAGACAGCAGTGCTAGCAGCACGGCATTCAATACGTCAGGCCAGAACAGCAGACAGCAGTGCTAGCAGCACAGCATTCAACACGTCAGGCCAGAACAGCAGACAGCAGTACTAGCAGCATGGCATTCAATACATCAGGCCAGAACAGCAGACAGCAGTGCTAGCAGCATGGCATTCAATACATCAGGCCAGAACACGTCAGGCCAGAACAGCAGACAGCAGTGCTAGCAGCACGGCATTCAGTACGTCAGGCCAGGCCAGAACAGCAGACAGCAGTGCTAGGAGCATGGCTTTCAATACGGTCTCCAGGTATCTGGAGGACAGCCAGCCATCTCCTCCTCTTCTCTCTCCTCCTTCCTCCTGTCCCCTCCTCTCCCTCCTCCTCTTGAAGTTAAGAGTGGGGAGGACGGACGTTACACTGGGCAAGGATGGACATGACACTGGGGAAGGATGAACAAGACTCTGGGGAAGGATGGACATGACATGACACTGAGGAAGGATGGACATGACACTGGGGAAGGATGAATATGACACTGGGGAAAGATGGACATGACACGACACTGGGGAAGGATGGACATGACACTGGGGAAGGATGGACATGACATTACACTGGGAAAGGATGAACATGACACTGGGGAAGGTTTGACGTGACATGACACTAGGGAAGAATGGACATGACATGACACTTGGGAAGGATGGAAATGACATGACACTGGGGAAGGATGAACATGACATGACACTGGAGAAGGATGGACAGGACATGAGACTGGGGAAGAATGGACAGGACATGACACTGGGGAAGGATTCACATGACACTGGGGAAGGATGAACATGACATGACACCGGGGAAGGATGGACAGGACATGAGACTGGGGAAGGATGACATGACGCTGGGGAAGGATGGACATGGCATGACACTGGGGAAGGATGGACATGACACTAGGGAAGGAAGGACATGACATGACACTGGGGAAGGATGGACATGACATGACACTGGGGAAGGATGGACATGACACTGGGGAAGGATGAACATGACACTGGGGAAGAACAGACATGACACAGGGAAGGATGGACATCATACTGGGGAAGAATGGTCAGGACACTGGGAAGGATGAACATGACAATACACTGGGGAAGGATGAACATGACACTGGGGAAGGATGGACATGACACTGGGAAAGAATGGACATGACACTGGGGAAGGATGGACATGACACTAGGGAAAGATGAACATGACACTGAGGAAGGATGGACATGACATTACACTGGAAAGGATGAACATGACACTCGGGAAGGATGGATATGACATGACACTGGGGAAGGATGGACATGACATGACACTGGGGAAGGATGGAAATGACACTTGGAAGGGATGGACATGACATGACACTGGGAAGGATGGACATAACACTGGGGAAGGATGGACATTACATTGGGGAAGGATGAACATGACAGTGGGAAGGGTGGACATGACATCGGGGAAGGATGGACATGACATTACACTGGGGAAGGACGGACATGACATCGGGGAAGGATGGACATGACATGACTCTGGGGAAGGATGGACATGACATCGGGGAAGGATGGACATGACATGACACTGGGGAAGGATGGACATGACACACTGGGGAAGGATGAACATGACACTGGGGAAGGATGGACATGACATGACACTGGGGAAGGATGGACATGACATGACACTGGGGAAGGATGGACACGACACTCTGGGGAAGGATGAACATGACACTGGGGAAGGATGGACATGACATGACACTGGGGAAGGATGGACATTACATTGGCGAAGGATTGACATGACACTGGGAATGATGGACATGACATTGGGGAAGGATGGACATAACATTACACTGGGGAAGGATGGACATGACATTGAAGAAGGATGGACATGACATTACACTGGGGAAGGATGGACAGGACACTGGGGAAGGATGGACAGGACACTGGGGAAGGATGGACAGGACACTGGGGAAGGATGGACATGACATTACACTGCGGAAGGATGGACAGGACACTGGGGAAGGATGGACATGACATTACACTGGGGAAGGATGAACAGGACATTACACGGCGGAAGAATGGACATTACACTGGGAAGAGACGGACATGACATTACACTGGGGAAGGATGAACTTTACACGGGGAAGAATGACATTACACTGGGGAAGAATGAACATGACCTGGGAAGGATGAACATGACACTGCACAGGGGAAGGATGAACATGAAACTGGGGAAGGATGGACATGTCATGTCACCGGGAAGGATGAACATGAAACAGGGGAAGGATGGACATGTCACCGGGGAAGGATGAACATGACACTGGGGAAAGATGGACATGACACTGGGGAAGGATGAACATGACACTGGGGGAGGATGGACATGACACTGGGAAGGATGGACATGACATGACACCGGGGAAGGATGAACACTGGGGAAGGATGGACATGACATGACACTTGGGAAGGATGAACATGACGCTGGGGAGGAATGAATATTACACTGGGGAAGGATGGACATGACACTACACTGGGGGAAGGATGAACATGACACTGGGGAAGAATGGACATGACACTTCGAACAATGGACATGACACTGGGGAAAGGACGAACGTGACATGACACTGGGGAAGGATGGACATGACATGACATTGGGGAAGGATGGACACGACACTGGGGAAGGATGGACATGACACTGGGGAAGGATGAACATAACATGAAACTGGGGAAGAATGGACATGACACTTCGGAACAATGGACATGACACTGGGGAAGGACGAACGTGACATGACACTGGGGAAGGATGGACATGACATGGCACTGGGGAAGGATGGACATGACATGACACTGGGGAAGGATGAACATGACATGACACTGGGGAAGGATGGACATGACACTGGGGAAGATGGACATGACATGACATGACACTGGGGAAGGATGGACATGACATGACACTTGGGAAGGATGAACATGACGCTGGGGAAGGATGGACATGGCATGACACTGGGGAAGGATGAACAGGACACTGGGGAAGGACTGACATGACATGACACTGGGGAAGGATGGACATGACACTGGGGAATAATGGACATGGCATGACACTGGGGAAGGATGAACAGGACACTGGGGAAGGATGGACATGACATGACACTGGGGAAGGATGGACATGACATGACACTGGGGAAGGATGGACATGACACTGGGGAAGGACGGACATGACATTACACTGGGAAGGATGGACATGACATTGGGGAAGGATGAACATGACATTACACTGGGGAAGAATGGACATGACACTGGGGAAGGATAGACATGACACTGGGGAAGGATGGACATGACATGACACTGGGGAAGGATTCACATGACACTGGGGAAGGATGGATATGACATGACACTGGGGAAGGATGGACATGACATGACACTGGGGAAGGATGGACATGACACTGGGGAAGGATGGACATGACATGACACTGGGGAAGGGATTGACATGACACTGGGGAAGGATGGATATGACATGACACTGGGGAAGGATGGACACATGACACTGGGGAAGGATGGACATGACACTGGGGAAAGATGAAGAAGACACTGGGAAGCACTGCCCCAGCAGGGCCCAGGGGTGGTGGTTTGTCAGAGAGAGAGAGAGGCCCAGGGTGGGGGTGGAGGTTGGGGGAACCAAGGTAAACAGACAGCCCTCAGAATGGATGGCTGAGAGGACAGGATGAAGTGTGTTGGTCAGCCCTCAAAATGGATGGAGGACAGGATGAAGTGTGTTGGTCAGCCCTCAGAATGAATGGAGGACAGGATGAAGCGTGTTGGTCAGCCCTCAAAATGGATGGAGGACAGGATGAAGTGTGTTGGTCAGCCCTCAGAATGGATGGCAGATAGGACGTCTACAGGATGAAGTGTGTTGGTCAGCCCTCAGAATGGATGGTTGAGAGGACGTCGACAAGATGAAGTGTGTTGGGTCAGCCCTCAGAATGGATGGAGGACAGGATGAAGTGTGTTGGTCAGCCCTCAGAATGGATGGAGGACAGGATGAAGTGTGTTGGTCAGCCCTTAGAATGGATGGCTGAGAGGACAGGATGAAGTGTGTTGGTCAGCCCTCAGAATGAATGGAGGGACAGGATGAAGTGTGTTGGTCAGCCCTTAGAATGAATGGAGGACAGGATGAAGTGTGTTGGTCAGCCCTCAGAATGGATGGAGGACAGGATGAAGTGTGTTGGTCAGCCCTCCGAATGGATGGAGGACAGGATGAAGTGTGTTGGTCAGCCCTCAGAATGGATGGCTGAGAGGACAGGATGAAGTGTGTTGGTCAGCCCTCAGAATGGATGGCTGAGAGGACAGGATGAAGTGTGTTGGTCAGCCCTCAGAATGGATGGAGGACAGGATGAAGTGTGTTGGTCAGCCCTCAGAATGGATGGAGGACAGGATGAAGTGTGTTGGTCAGCCCTCAGAATGGATGGAGGACAGGATGAAGTGTGTTGGTCAGCCCTCAGAATGGATGGAGGACAGGATGAAGTGTGTTGGTCAGCCCTCCGAATGGATGGAGGACAGGATGAAGTGTGTTGGACAGCCCTCAGAATGGATGGAGGACAGGATGAAGTGTGTTGGTCAGCCCTCAGAATGGATGGAGGACAGGATGAAGTGTGTTGGTCAGCCCTCAGAATGGATGGCTGAGAGGACAGGATGAAGTGTGTTGGTCAGCCCTCAGAATGAATGGCTGAGAGGACAGGATGAAGTGTGTTGGTCAGCAGCATTGCCAGCACAGTTCAGGTATGTGTGGTGTATATGACTGTCAGAATGTCATTGAGCACAGCTGGGAGGATGAGCATCACAGTAATGTTGATGTTCCAGTGCTGGGTTGGGAGCTTTCACACGCTTGTTCTTCTACCACAAACACCTGGTTGGTGGTTCAGGAAACCTTAACATTTTTCTGTTTTGACCATTGTTCCACTGCAACCCAAGAGTTTGGTGTTGGATGGAACGGTCCTTTAGGACACTTTTGAAGATGACGTTTTCCCTGTGTAATTCTTATCTCAGAAAGTTTATGATTTTTTTTACCTCTTCACCAGACCTTTACCTAACCCCACCACTCCTTTCAGGGATTCTTGTAGTGCAGGCAGTAAATCTGGGAAAGCTGCCTGTTGTCAGGAACACACACTGGAGTTCCGAGTTCTGTCCTCTCCATCCATGTCATTTCTCCTTTCTGGTTAATGAAAAAAAAATGGATAAGAATTCTTGCACTTTCGTTTAGTGCTTTAGAAGGTTTTGAATTTGGTCAGAGGTGATGTTGAAAATGGCAGTCTGTTTTAGTGGGTCCGGTCGATGCTTTGTTAAAGATTCAGTGTGGAGTTATATCATTACATTGCTGGAACCAGTTCGGTTATTTTGCTTCCCTGACCTTTGATTGTTCACTGCTTCCAATTCAGATTGTTTTCATACAATACAGATGTTACTCCACGTTTTTTTTTTTTCTTTTTTTTTTTTTTTTCGTCCAATCTCTGCGCCACCTCAGAGGCAGTGCACCCATGCCGCTCATTCCGACACCCCATCCACAGCACAGCCCGGTCGGCCCCGCTGCAGCCCCGACAATCCACAGGGAGCAGTCATTGTCAAGTCGTCAAGAGGCAACCCACCGGAGGAGACACTGCACTGCTGCCGAGTCACTTCGGTGGGTGTTCAGTGGCGCCTGTTCTGATCTAACATACGCAGGACACCACTTACTAAGCCCCCTACTGACGACAATAATTGCTTAGTCGCGGAGCCAGCGTGAGTGAGCTCTCCCTCCGGAGGGCGCCACCACGTCCGTCCAACGACAGCCCCCATGACTCGCCGATACCGGTGACCCCGACGGAACCAAACCAAGGCCACAGACGTGGAGAGGACATCGAAACTGAGGTCACCATGAGAGCAGGGCATGAAGGGCCACAGAATTTGAGACATTTTTTTTTGCTGATCGATGACAATGAGGATGATGATGATTAAGATGATGCTACGGATTTCCATTTCAGTCTGAGACTACATGACAGGGCTGTGCTCTACGCTTCCTTTCATAATATATCCCCGGCGTCAACCAGGCCCGAGAGATATAGACACCTGCAGTGGCAACACTCTCAGAAACGCATCCATTAAGTGGATGAAACTCAACTGTGTGGTCCCAGTCTTCCCAACTGAGTCCGCAGCAAACTCAACTCTGGGTAGGAGCCGGTCGGGGCAGAAAAACCCATGACTCTGATGGGATTCGACCCCACGACCTCCCAGCCGGGAGTCCGCAACACTAAACACTTCGCCACGGCGGCTGGTTTAATCCATGTTTCTTCCTAAGCCGAAACATGGCGCTCACTGTGCATGTTCAGACTGGACTCCCTTGGGTTCCGTTTTTATTTGTAGAGAGCTATAATTGTAATCATGGAGGGTTTGTGTGTAGCGCCAATCCTCAGTCAGAGATGGACTCTCTGGGGTTCCATTTTTATTTGCACAGATCTATAATTGTGATCATTGAGGATGTTTGTAGGGCGCCAATGCTCAGTCAGAGACTGGGCTCTTAACGCTTCACAGTCCTCTCAATCTGGCACAGCGGGCTGTCTGTGGTTACGATCTGTGGGTTTTGAGTTGTCTGGCACAATGGGCTGTCTGTGGTTATGTTCTGTGGGTTTTGCATTGTCTGACACAACAGGCTGTCCGTGATTATGATCTGTGGGTTTTGAGTTGTCTGACACACTGGGCTGTCTGTGGTTATGTTCTGTGGGTTTTGAGTTGTCTGGCGCAACGGGCTGTCTGTGGTTATGATCTGTGAGTTTTGAGTTGCCTGACACAGCGGGCTGTCTGTGGTTATGATCTGTGGGTTTTGCATTGTCTGACACAGCGGGCTGTCTGTGGTTATCATCTGTGGGTTTTGCATTTTCGGACACAGCGAGAGCTGTTTGGTTATGATCTGTGGGTTTTGCATTGTCTGACACAGCAGGCTGTCTGTGGTTATGATCTGTGGGTTTTGCATTGTCTGACACAGCGGGCTGTCTGTGGTTATGATCTGTGGGTTTTGCATTTTCGGACACAGCGAGCTATGTTTGCTTGTGTTCTCTGGGTTTTGAGTTGTCTGACACAGCGGGCTGTCTGTGGTTATGATCTGTGGGTTTTGAGTTGTCTGAATTCTTTTGATTCTTTCACTTTTCAAGTTTCCTTCTCTGGTTCTCCTTTTTTCATCTCCATGCTGCAGTCTAGAAACACACACACACACACACACACACACACACACACACACACACACACACACACACACACATATATGCACATGCACACACACACACATATATGCACATGCACACACACACACACTCACGCACACACATACACACACACACACACACACACACACACACGCACGCACGCACGCACGCACGCACGCACGCACGCACGCACGCACGCACGCACGCACGCACGCACGCACGCACATGCACACACACACATGCACACACCACACACACACACACACACACACACACACACACACACACACACACACACACATGCCATGCATGCACAGACACCACACACACACACACACACCACACACACGCACACACTCATATCCACACACACCACACACACACAACACACCACACACAAATACACACACACACACACACACACACACACACACACACACACACACACACACACACACACACACACACACACACACACACACACACACACACACACACACACACACACACACACACACACACACACACACACACACACACACACACACACACACACACACACACACACACACACCACACACACACACACACACCACACACCACACACACACACACACACACACACACACACACACACACCACACACACACTTATCAAACCCCTCAGAAAGGATCCCAGGGTTTGTTGTTTGGTTTGGTTGGTTTTTTTTTGCCACACTCCTTCTCCATCAGTGTTCACCAGTTCAGACAAGTATGTCCACTCAGTTTTCACCAGTTCGGACAAGTATGTTCATTCAGTGTTCACCAGTTTGGACAAGTATGTCCACTCAGTGTTCACCAGTTCGGACAAGTATGTCCAGTTTTCACCAGTTCGGACAAGTATGTCCACTCAGTGTTCACCCGTTCGGACAAGTATGTCCACTCAGTGTTCATGTGCACCATTGGTACAGCGCGATCTGTGCTTTGCTGTTGCATGGCATTTGATGGGGTTTCATTTAGCAACACAGAATGAGTTCACAGACGTTAAAAATGCCTTTGAGGAAAACTCCATAGTTCCCTCCACAAAAGGAGAACTGGATGTCAGCCTGACGCTAGAGAAGCTGACAAACTGGCCCCGGAGAACGGCTTCCAGTGATGCCAACCTTGACCTGCATGTGAAGTGAAAGGTGTTGCACAGCATACTGGGCGTGTGCTCCACCAACCCCCAGCTGAATGGTTTGAGCGCGGGTGGAGACCAACAAGATGTGTGCTTCAGCCACAGGAAAACCAAAGTTTAAAAGGGTCTGCCTTCATGAGGAAGGACAGCGAGAAGTTAATCATTGTGTGGCATGTTGGCTTCCATGGACTATGGAAGCGGCAGCATTACCACACCCATGCTCATAGTTCATGGCAAGAGAGGTAGCTGGGCACCAGTCAGTGTCGTCATGACTGCAGCTGGCGGGTCATCCAGTCTACCTGTGTTGGCTTCCACAGACAAGCCGTGTGAAGAGGAAAGCCGTGTAGGACGGGCCTCAGTGGGGCGATACCTGGTCAGACACTGAGGTATGTGTCAGCTGCCTTAGGAAGGCACTCATTGCAGTTTGAATTTGCAACTTGTAAACACTGTTCCCCTGAACATCACACAGACACTCCAGGGCTGGTGTCTGTAGACAATGAGTCAGATCACATGAAAGAAAGCAAGGTGTTGGCGGGTGAGTCTTGTCGCAGATTCTGACCAGTTCATCGCCGAAGATTGGCAGAAAGAGATGCCCATTCATGCTCATAACCCACCCATAGTAGACAGTACTTTTCTGTTGTTTTGTTTTGCTTTTCATGTGGTCTCAAAACTTAAAAAAAAGTATTTATTTTCTTTTTTTGCTGTTTCATCTTGTGTGCCACCTCAGTGGCAGTGCACCCATGCCGCTCATTCCAACACCCCATCCACAGCCACAGTCCGGTCAGTCCCGCCGCAGCCCCAGCACTGGCAATCCACAGGGAGCAGTCAGTGTCAAGTCTTCAAGAGACAACCCACCGGTGGAGACACTGCACTGCTTTGGTGGTGTTCAGTGGCACCTGTTCTTACCTAACATACGCAGGACACCACCTACTAAGCCCCCCCTACTGACAACAATAATTGCTTAGTCGCAGAGCTGGCTGAGTGAGCTCTCCCTTTGGAGGGCGCCACCATATCCATCCAACGACAGCCCCCCATGGACTCGCGGACACTGGTGACCTGACGGAATCAAACCAAGGCCACAGATGTGGAGAGGACATCGAAACTGAGGTCACCATGAGAGCAGGGCCCTGAAGGGTCACAGACTTGGAGACTTTTCTATTTTTTATGCTGAGACTGCATGAATGTACTCTATGCTTCCTTTCATAACATATCCCAGTATCAGCCAGGCCTGAAAGACAGAAACACCTGCAGTGCTGGTCAGGAAATTTGAGCAACACTCGCAGAGATGCATCCATTTAGTGGACGAAACTCGACTGTGTGGTCCCAGTCTTCCCAGCTGAGCCTGTAGCAAACTCAACTCTGGGTAGGTGCCGGTTAGGGCAGAAAACTCCCCACATGACACTGATGGGAATCGAACCCACGACCTCCCAGCCGGGAGTCCGTGACACTAACCACTTTGCCACGGCAGCTGATATGGTCTCAAAACTTTGCGGATGTGGTGTGTTATATATGGACTAGTCCGCACGCAGTGACACCTCTTCGATAAAACTGAAACTGAAACTTCTGTCTAATGCCCAAAATAACAGCTTCTATCTCCAGTTTACTTCTGGCACGTTCAAGGCTGGGGGGGGGCTGTGGTGCTTGTCTCCCCTGCACTGTGGTGCTTGTCTCCCCTGCACTGTGGTGCTTGTCTCCCCTGCACTGTGGTGTGGTGCTTGTCCCCCTGCACTGTGCCTGTGGTGCTTGTCTCCCCTGCACTGTGGTGCTTGTCTCCCCTGCACTGTGCCTGTGGTGCTTGTCTCCCTTGCACTGTGCCTGTGGTGCTTGTCTCCCCTGCACTGTGCCTGTGGTGCTTGTCTCCCCTGCAGTGTAGTGCTTGTCTCCCGTGCACTGTGCCTGTGGTGCTTGTCTCCCCTGCACTGTGCCTGTGGTGTTTGTCTCCCTTGCACTGTGTCTGTGGTGCTTGTCTCCCCCTGCACTGTGCCTGGTGCTTGTCTCCCCTGCACTGTGCCTGTGGTGCTTGTCTCCCCTGCACTCTGCCTGTGGTGCTTGTCTCCCCTGCATTCTGCCTGTGGTGCTTGTCTCCCCTGCATTCTGCCTGTGGTGCTTGTCTCCCCTGCAATCTGCCTGTGGTGCTTGTCTCCCCTGCAATCTGCCTGTGGTCAGTGACACGTTGGTCGGGTTTGGCAGCACGACTCACCTTCTGAGTTCAGCCTCACTTTGCATTATGTCTTTATCCCCCCTTCCCCCCCCCCCCCCCCCCCCCCCCCCTCCCTCCTGTCCTCCAACCACTCCCTTCCCTCCTCGTCCGATCATCAAACTCTCTCTCTCTCTCTTTATTTATTTTTTTTGTTTTAACTATTTTTTTTTAACAAATCTTAAGTAAATGTTAGCAAACCGAAACAACAACAACACAACAACAACAAACAAAAAAAAAAAACGTGGACAAACGAATCACATGGCAAAACACAACGCATTCCGACCTCTTATGTCTTCTTCAGGCAAGATACAAAACAATAGGACAAAAAAAATGAATGAGCAATCACTTATCTTTAATCACATCAGTTTTTTTTTTTTAAATTCAAACAGAATGCTATATACATGCACAGCATATGATGTTACAGTAATGTCTACATATTTTTAGTCACACATGCAGATAACATTAACGACTACAGCATACTGCTACAACAAACATACTTCATGACTGATCGTAGTATAGTATACTACTTCAACAAACATACTTCATGACTGATTATAGTACAGCATACCAGTAAAGCAAACATACATCATGACTGATCATAGTACAACAAACCACAACAAACATACTTCATGACAGATCATAGTACAACACACCAGTACAACAAACACTTCATGACTTATTACAGTACAACATACCAGTACAACAAACACTTCATGACTGATCACAGGACAACATACCAGTACAACAAACATACTCAATGACTGATCATAGTACAAACACACCAGTACAACAAACATACTCCATGACTGATCATAGTACAACATACCACAACAAACATACTTAATGACTGATCATAGTACAACACACCAGTACAACAAACATACTCCATGACTGATCATAGTACAACAACACACACACAACAAACATACTTCATGGCTGATCATAGTACAACATACCAGTACAACAAACATACTCCATGACTGATCATAGTACAACATAACAGTACAACAAACATACTTCATGACTGATCATAGTACAACATACCAGTACAACAAACATACTCCATGACTGATCATAGTACAACATACCAGTACAACAAACATACATCATGACTGATCATAGTACAACATACCAGTACAGTAAACATACTTCATGACTGATCATAGTACAAAACATACCAGTACAGCAAACATACATCATGACTGATCATAGTACAATACACCAGTACAACAAATATACATCATGACTGATCATAGTACAACATACAGTACAACAAACATACTTCATGACTGATCATAGTACAACATACCAGTACAGTAAACGTACTTCATGACTGATCATAGTACAACATACCAGTACAGCAAACATACATCATGACTGATCATAGTACAATACACCAGTACAACAAACATACATCATGACTGATCATAGTACAACATACCAGTACAGCAAACATACATCATGACTGATCATAGTACAACACACCACAACAAACATACTTTATGACTGATCATAGTACAACACACCAGTACAACAAACATACTTCATAACTGATCATAGTACAACATACCACAAAAACATACTCCATGACTGATCATAGTATAGCATACCAGTACAAACAACATACTTCATGACTGATCATAGTATAATATACAGTACAACAAACATACTTTATGACTGATCATAGTACAACACACCAGTACAACAAACATACTTCATGACTGATGATAGTACAACACACCACAACAAACATACTTTATGACTGATCATAGTATAGCATACAGTACAACAAACATACTCCATGACTGATCATAGTACAACATATCAGTACAACAAACATACTCCATGACTGATCATAGTACAACACACCTGTACAACAAACATACTCCATGACTGATCATAGTACAACATACTAGCACAACATACACCCCGGGGACTGATCACACTTGCGGCATACACATATCACATATCATCACTCATCACTTCTCCTGTTCCTCCCGCTCCCCCCCCTCCCCCCCCCCCCCCCCCCCCCCCCCCACACACACCAAGGCAAACACACAGACACACAGACAGACACAGACAGACAGACAGACACACACACACACACACACACACACACACACACACAAGACACACACACACACACACACACACACACACACACACACACCAAGACACACACACACACACACACAAGACACACACACACACACACACACACACACACACACACACACACACACACACACACACACACACACACCACACACACACACACACACACAAGACACACACACACACACACACACACACACACACACACACACACACACACACACACACACGCGCGCACGCGCGCGCGCGCGCACACACACACACACACACACACACACACACACACACACACACACTCACTCACTGACTTACACACACAGAGACACACACACACCAAGATCAACACAAACTCACTCACAGGATCTCACACATACACCCCGAACTGGCACACCGTGATAATATGTAACCTTGGAACATTCGAACCATATGTACAACTCCCTTCCACCTCCTTCCCCATCCACATCCCCATCCACATCCACATCCACATTGAGGGGGACAATGAGACAGAAACAGTCAAGTCACTGCGGAACACCCCCGGTGTATGGAACACAAATATTTTACAGACATGTACAGAAAATAGACACTGCCTCCTGTTGCCCAGTGAGAGAAATGTGTAGTGTGAGCATTCTCTGTTTTTCTTTGAATGATTTCTAGGATCCAAATGTATTCCCCAGTATCATAAACCTATCTTGGCATCCATAGCAAACAATCTGTCCACACATTGTTTCAGGGAAGAGCATACATAAAACAACAAACAAACATTTTTTTTTTACAACAAAGCGGAGCGGTTCATAAGGCTGAAAAACAGTTCAAGGTTTGTAGTGAAGGAAGACAATAATGATAACAACAACAAAAATATAATAACAATAATGATAATGATAATAACGAGATGATAATATAGTATATCAATAGTGATAATGATAGGAGTGATGATGATGATGATGATGATAACAATAATAACAATAATAATGACGATGATAACGATAACAATGAAAGTAATAGTAATTATGAAGATTATGATAATGCTGATGATAATGATAATAATAATAATGATTAAAACAATAATGATGATAATAATAATAACAATAATGATAATAATAATAATAACAATAAAGAAAAGCAGAGACAAAGAGAGTGCAAGAAAAGAGGACGGTACAAGCACACAAGGTGCAGAAGGCGGGGAGCTGTGTGTTGTGAAAACAGCCTCGGCTGAGGCCGGAGTCAGGGGTCTGGGAAGACGGTGTGGTGCTCCTTCAGTCAGTTCTCTCTCTCTGTGAACTGCTCAATGGTTCCACTGAAAGGAAAGAAAGACAGAGGGGAAGACGGTGTGGTGACTGTTCTCCCAGTGAACTGCCCAATGGTTCCACTGGAAAGAAAGACAGAGGGGAAGACAGTGTGGTGCTTCTTCAGTGTGTTCTCCCAGTGAACTGCTCAATGGTTCCACTGGAAAGAAAGACAGAGGAGAAGACGGTGTGGTGCTCCTTCAGTCTGTTCTCTCTGTGAACTGCCCAATGTTCCACTGAAAGGAGAGAAAGACAGAGGGGAAGACGGTGCAGTGCTTCTTCTGTGTGTTCTGTCTGTGAACTGCTCAATGGTTCCACTAGAAAGAAGGACAGAGGGGAAGACGGTGTGGTGACTGTTCTCTGTCTGTGAACTGCCCAAGTGTTCCACTGAAAGGAGAGAAAGACAGAGGGGAAGACGGTGCAGTGCTTTTTCTGTGTGTTCTGTCTGCTCAATGGTTCCACTGAAAAAAAGCAAGAAAGAAAGAGGGGGGGGAGGAGTGGTGGGAGTTTGTGTCAGTCACTCAGTTACTTTATACGGTGAATTCCCCCCCCCCCCCCCCCCCCCCCCTTGCAACTCCTAGTGCAGCTCACACACACACACACACACACACACACACACACACACACACACACGCACGCACGCACGCACGCACGCACGCACG
>JADBJO010006350.1:55000-62500 GCA_016801955.1 Conus betulinus | reverse complement strand
GTCGTGGGTCAGGGAC
The DNA here is from genome assembly GCA_016801955.1 of Conus betulinus. Classification (NCBI taxonomy): domain Eukaryota; kingdom Metazoa; phylum Mollusca; class Gastropoda; order Neogastropoda; family Conidae; genus Conus; species Conus betulinus. Next base: position 62,484 of record JADBJO010006350.1, on the reverse strand, counting down.
CGGACTCGTGTCCCAAGGTTCAGAATTCGATTCTCACCCGAGACAGCCAGGCTGGTAACAAAACATATTCTCTTCGGAGAGAACGCCTGCTCAGACTCCAGTCGTCTGCTACTCCTTCGGATGAGACTTCAAAGCGAGGTCCCCAGGTGGAAGGCAGGCCTGCAACATCTTCACGCCTGTTGAACCCCATTCCAGCTTTCGGCAGAGCAGGCCAGCAACATCTTCACGCCTGTTGAACCCCATTCCAGCTTTCGGCAGAGCAGGCCAGCAACATCTTCACGCCTGTTGAACCCCATTCCAGCTTTCGGCAGAGCAGGCCAGCGTGGGAATGGAGGGAACACTATGCACGTACACTGCTAGCACAGTGTTCAACGTTATGAAGCCTGTGGTGGGAATGCAGGGAACACTGTGCAGAAGGTCGAACTTGAAGATGTTGCTTCTGTCGCAGAAGGTAGAACTTGAAGGTGTTTGTCTTGCAGAAGGTAGAACTTGAAGGTGTTGTTTGTCTCGAAGAAGACAGAACTTGGAGGTGTTGTTTGTCTCGCAGCAGAAGATAGAACTGGAGCTGTTGTTTGTCTCGCAGAAGATAGAACTTGGAGGTGTTGTTTGTCTCGCAGAAGATAGAACTTGAAGGTGTTGTTTGTCTCGCAGAAGATAGAACTTGGAGGTGTTGTTTGTCTCATAGAAGATAAAACTTGGAGGTGTTGTTTGTGTCGCAGAAGATAGAACTTGAAGGTGTTGTTTGTCTCGCAGAAGATAGAACTTGGAGGTTGTTTTGTCTCGCAGAAGATATAGAACTTGGAGGTGTTGTTTGTCTCGCAGAAGATAGAACTTGAAGGTGTTGTTTGTCTCGCAGAAGATAGAACTTGAAGGTGTTGTTTGTCTCGCAGAAGATGGATTTTGAAGATGTTTGCCTTGCAGAAGATAGAACTTGAAGGTATGCTTGTCTCGCAGAAGATGGAAGATGGAACTTAGCTACGCTTGTCATGCAGAAGATAGAACTGAAGATAGAACTTAGGTACGCTTGTCATGCAGAAGATAGAACTAAGATAGAAACTGAAGATAGAACTTAGGTACGCTTGTCATGCAGAAGATAGAACTTGAAGGTGTTGTTTGTCTTGCAGAAGATAGAACTTAGGTATGCTTGTCTCGCAGAAGAGAGAACTCGAAGGTGTGCTTGTCTCGCAGACTGTCATTCTCTCCTGTCACACCCCCTCTCTCTCACATCTCTCTCTCTCTCTCTCTCTCTCTCTCTCTCTCTCTCTCTCTCTCTCTCTCTCTCTCTCTCTCTGTACTGTGTGTTCCTCTCTCTGTTTATTTAAAATGCTGGTTTGGGAGTGCCAAAACGACATGGTGACTTATATCATCCTTACACTCGATAGAAAAGAAAGACTATCCCCACCCCTACAACGGCTTGGTATTGAAGCCAGAGAAACCCATTTCCAAACGTCTGCTCAATGTACGTCTGTAGTGTCCTACACCTGTACATAGGATGTCACGTTTGCATCTTTATTCCGATTTTTCCCCAAACATGAAAATTATTTTTATACAGAAGTATCAGTAAGTCCATTGAGCGATCTATTGAACGATGTAGTGACAAAAAAGGCGTTTCACGGAAAACAAGTCTCTCCAGCATATTTAAGATAAAAAAAAGAAATCCCCGCACAGTTAGGTAAAATGAGTTGGGAACTTAGGTCCCTCTGTCTTACACCTCTTTAAACTTCAAACCGACCTTTTATGAATAGACAGGGCTTCAGTCTGCTGCAACATAATCATAAACATAAATAAAACAGCTTTAGTTATCTTTACACACACATGCGCGCACGCACGCACGCACGCGCGCGCGCGCACGCACACACACACACACACACACACACACACATCCTAAAGTTTTCTTCCAAAGTAACAGGCAGTTGTATCGAACATTTTTGTCAAAATCTCTGTCGAAAGTAATAGTTTTGGGACATCATTTTTTCCTCTCTGCTCACGAATGTCATACAGACGTTATGCATCCGCCCGCATTTATTCCGGGTAAACATCCTTAGTGTCTGTGTTTGGCCATCTTCAGGGAAGTGGTCTTTGGGCGTGGTGCGACCCGTGTCTGAAAAGCCATTTTGAAGATACCCTGAGTGATGGTTTCCATGTTTTTTTTTTCCAGAGAAGCGCCTTGTCTACACTTTCTTAGGAGTGCATGGTAGGATTGCTAGTCTCTGTGTGAAAGACGTCAGGTTAGTCTGACAGGTAGAGGCTGACTGGACTGCCCGTCACCCCCTCCCCTTTCAAAAGTGATTTAGATCACCCATCAACACAAACCTGCAGTGACTGCCCACGAAGCTGCATGTTTTCCGTCCTGGTCTGTCCAGGAATGCTACCGCCGACCTGATATTGGTGACATCGTCTTTCCACTTGATGGCACCTTCATTTTCACCTGATCCGTCCACAAGGGCACCGAGGAAGCCGTACAAAGATAGAAAGAAGTTTGTTTTTTTTTTCTGTGGTTTGTTGCGCGCACATTTCTCTCTCTCTCTCTCTCTCTCTCTCTCTCTCTGTGAGGCGGGAGAGATAGAGAGAGAATGGGGTCACCTGACATGTCTGGTGACGTCACTCTGACATCAGAACTGCTGTGTGTGTGTATGTGAGAGAGAGAGAGAGAGACACTGACACTGACACTGACAACTCTCAATATATGCACATGTATCAAATTCGTATAAGCAACTTAGACCTTCAATGTTATAAGTCAATAAACTTACAGTCTGTGTAGACAAAAAGCCTCTGAATTTACCATTCAAAGCATGGGCCGGGCCGAAATCCTATTCTTTATCTAGTGGATCTGGGAGTGTCTTCTTTGCATTGTTCTGAGATGCACTATTCGAAACGGAGTCTTGCAGAGTTAACTGAGAGAGAGAGAGAGAGAGAGAGAGAGAGAGAGAGAGAGATGGGGTCACCTGATGTGACATCAGGACTGCTGTCTCTGGTCGATGAATCTGGACCTGTAATAACAGAAAACGAAAGTAAGTCATGAAGTGAAAATAACAGAAAACGAAAGTAAGTCATGAAGTGAAAAAAAAAAATCAACAAATGTCTTTGTACGCAAGTTATGCCGTGTTGAAAACGTAGGTCTCTCATGCAAGTTGTATCCAAGTGACAGTGTAAGCCTGTTGTTTACGTTGTGTTGTATTGATGGTGTTTCTAAGTGACAGTGTAAGCCTGTTGTTTAAGTTGTGTTGTATTGATGGTGTTTCTAAGTGACAGTGTAAGCCTGTTGTTTAAGTTGTATTGTATTGATGGTGTATCTAAGTGACAGTGTAAGCCTGTTGTTTAAGTTATTTTATATCGATGGTGTGCGCCCATTGTGCAACTTGTGTCATACTGATAGCGTAAGCCAATCATTTATTTGTGTCATATTGACAGTGTAAGCCCGTTATGTTAGTTGTCATACAGGCAATGTAAGCCTGTCATGTAGGTTGTATCATATTGACAGTGTAAGCCTGTCATGCATGTTGTATCATTTTGACAGTGTAAGCCTGTCATGCAGGTTGTATCATATTGACAGTGTAAGCCTGTCATGCAGGTTGTATCATATGACAGTGTAAGCCTGTCATGCAGGTTGTATCATTTTGACAGTGTAAGCCTGTCATGCAGGTTGTATCATATTGTGTGAGCATGTCATGCAGGTTGTATGATATTGACAGTGTAAGCCTGTCATGCAGGTTGTATCATATTGACAGTGTAAGCCTGTCATGCAGGTTGTATCATATTGACAGTGTAAGCCTGTCATGCAGGTTGTATCATATTGACAGTGTAAACCTGTCATGCATGTTGTATTATATTGACAGTGTAAGCCTGTCATGCAGGTTGTATCATATTGACAGTGTAAGCCTGTCATGCAGGTTGTATCACATTGACAGTGTAAGCTTGTCATGAAGGTTGTATCACATTGACAGTGTAACCCTTTCATGCAGGTTGTATCATATTAACAATGTAAGTCTGCCATGCAGGTTGTGTCACATTGACAGTGTAAGCCTGTCATGCAGGTTGTATGATATTGACAGTGTAAGTCTGTCATGCACGTTGTATCATATACAGAGTGAAAGCCCTGTCATGCATGTTGTATAATATTGACAGTGTAAGCCTGTATGAAGGTTGTATCATTAATGACAGTGTAAGCCTGTAATGCATGTTGTATCATATTAACAGTGTAAGCCTGTAATGCATGTTGTATCATATTGACAGTGTAAGCCTGTCATGCATGTTGTATCACATTGACAGTGTAAGCCTGTCATAAATGTTGTATCACATTGACAGTGTAGGCCTGTCATGCATGTTGTATCATATTGTGTGAGCCTGTCATGTATGTTGTATCATATTGACAGTGTAAGCCTGTCATGCATGTTGTATCATATTGACAGTGTAAACCTGTCATGCATGTTATTTCATGATAATCTGCCCTTAGTAATCGCCTATCAGGAGAAACAACGCAGTTCAGTTCCTATTGTTTACCACTAAGCCAACTGAGAGGGGCCAGACGAGTGTTGCCTTTTGCACAACTTGTCCTTACAAACACCTCGTTCCTAGAAATACTGGTCACTGTGAACCACTAGTCCTTTTGAACTACAAGTCCTTTTGAACAACTGGTCATTTTGAACTACTAGTCCTTTTGAACCACCAGTCCTTTGAACCACTAGTCCTTTTGAACAGCTAGTCCTTTTGAACAACAAGTCCTTTTGACAACTAGTTCTTTTGAAGTACTAATCCTTTTTAAGTACAGGTATTTTTGAACAACTAGTCCTTTTGAACAACTAGTCCTTTGAAACAACTAGTTCTTTTGAAGTACTAATCTTTTTGAAGTACTAGTCTTTTTGAACAACAAGTTCTTTTGAAGTACTAATCCTTTTGAAGTACTAGTCTTTTTTGAACAACTAGTTCTTTTGAAGTACTAATCCTTTTTAAGTACAGGTATTTTTGAACAACTAGTCCTTTTGAACAACTAGTCCTTTTGAACAACTAGTTCTTTTGAAGTACTAATCTTTTTGAAGTACTAGTCTTTTTGAACAACAAGTTCTTTTGAAGTACTAATCCTTTTGAAGTACTAGTCTTTTTGAACAACTAGTCCTTTTGAACAACTACTCCTTTTGAATTACTAATCCTTTTGAAGTACTAGTCTTTTTGAACAACTAGTCCTTTGAAGTACTAATCCTTTTGAAGTACTAGTCTTTTTGAACAACTAGTCCTTTTGAAGTACTAATCCTTTTGAAGTACTAGTCTTTTTGAACAACTAGTCCTTTTGGACAACTAGTCCTTATGTTAAACCTGTCCTTATGAACAACTTATCTGTATGAACAAACCCGTCCTTTGAAGAGAACTTGTCTGTATATGAACAACGTGTCCTTATGAACAACTTATCTGCATGAACAACGTGGCCTTATGAACAACTTGTCTGTACGAACAACCCATCCTTATGAACAATTTGTATATAAACAACGTGTCCTTATGAACAACTTGTCTGTATACGAACATGTCCTTATGAACAACTTGTCTGTATGTGAGCAACGTGTCCTATGAACAACAACTTATCTGCATGAACAACGTGTGTCCTTATTAACCACTTGTCTGTACGAACAACCCGTCCTTATGAACAATTTGTATATAAACAATGTGTCCTTATGAACAGCTTGTCTGTATATGAACATGTCCTTATGAACAACTTGCCTCTATATGAACATTTCCTTATAAACAACTTGTCTGTATGAACAACTCGTCCTTATGAACAACTTGTCTGTATATGAGCAACGTGTCCATATAAACAGCTTATCTGTATGAACAGCGTGTCCTTATGAACAACTTGTCTGTATGAACAACTCGTCCTTGTGAACAATTTGTATATAAACAATGTGTCCTTATGAACAACTTGACTGTATATGAGCAACGTGTTCTTATAAAAAAACTTATCTGCATGAACAACGTGTCCTTATGAACAACTTATCTGTATGAAAAAAACTCATCCTTGTGAACAATTTGTATATAAACAATGTGTCCTTATGAACAACTTGTCTGTATATGAGCAACGTGTTCTTATAAACAACTTATCTGCATGAACAACGTGTCCTTATGAACAACTTGTCTGTATGAAAAACTCGTCCTTGTGAACAACGTGTGTTTATGAACAACCTGTTCTTATGAAGAACGTGTCCTTATGAACAACTTGTCTGTATGAACAACCTGTTCTTATGAACAACCCGTTTTTATGAACAACGTGTATTTATGAACAACTGGTCTTCATGAACAACGTGTCTTTTTATGAACAACCTGGCCTTATCAACAACGTGTCTGTATGAACAACCTGTCCTCATGAACAACGTGTCTTTGTGAACAACCTGTCCTTATGAACAACACGTCTTTATGAACAACCTGTCCTTATGAACAACGTGTCTTTATGAACAACCTGTCCTTATGAACAACATGTCCTTATGAACATGTCAGTGCTCCTCTTGTATGGCTGATATACAGGAGACCCGCTGTGTACACTGTTTGTACAAAGATGTCAGTGCTCCTCTTGTCGCTCTTCAAGCCTCGCCATCAAGACATGGCAGGGACGTCGGGTTCAGGCCAGTGGACAAGGCCTAGAGTGTCCCCTATTTAAGGGACGTAGAGTTCAGGCCAATGGACAAAGGCCTACAATTTCCCCTGTTTGAGGGACATAGAGTTCAGGTCAATGGACAAGGCCTACAATGTCTCCTGTTTGAGGGACATAGAGTTCAGATCAGTGGACAAGGCCTAAAATGTCTCCTGTTTGAGGGACATAGAGTTCAGGTTAGTGCACAAGGCCTACAATGTCCCCTGTTTGAGGGACATAGAGTTCAGGTCAGTGGACAAGGCCTACAGTGTCTCCTGTTTGAGGGACATAGAGTTCAGGCCAGTGACCAAAGCCTACAATGTCCCCTGTTCCTGGGACATAGAGTTCAGGCCAGTGGACAAGGCCTACAATGTCCCCTGTTTGAGGGACATAGAGTTTTGGTTAGTGGACAAGACCTACAATGTCCCCTGTTTGAGGGACATAGAGTTTTGGTTAGTGGACAAGACCTACAATGTCCCCTGTTTGAGGGACATAGAGTTCAGGTCAGTGAACAAGGCCTAAATTGTCCCCAGTTTGAGGGACGTAGAGTACAGGCCAATGAACAAGGCCTACAATGTCTCCTGTTTGAGGGACATATAGTTCAGGTCAGTGGACAAGGCCTACAGTGTCTCCTGTTTGAGGGACACATAGAGTTCTGGTCAGTGGATAAGGCCTACAATGTCTCCTGTTTGAGGGACATAGGGCTCAGGTCAGTGGACAAGGCCTATGATGTCTCCTGTTTGAGGGACATAGAGTTCTGGTCAGTGGACAAGGCCTACAATGTCTCCTGTTTGAGGGACATAGGGTTCAGGCCAACGGGCAAGGCCTACAGTGTCTCCTGTTTGAGGGACATAGAGTTCTGGTCAGTGGA
>JADBJO010006350.1:35000-50000 GCA_016801955.1 Conus betulinus | reverse complement strand
CCGTCAGACAATGATAATGATTTGGAGAGGCCATGACTGCTCATTGTTTAGACCGTCAGACAATGATAATGGTTTGGAGTATCCATGACTGCTCGTTGTTTACACTGTCAGACAATGATAATGGTTTGGAGAGGCCATTACTGCTCATTGTGTACACTGTCAGACAATGATGATAGTTTGGAGTATCCATGACTGCTGGTTGCTTACACTGTCAGACAATGGTAATGGTTTGGAGTATCCATGACTGCTCATTGTTTACACTGTCAGACAATGATGATGGTTTGGAGTATCCATGACTGCTGGTTGCTTACACTGTCAGACAATGGTAATGGTTTGGAGTATCCATGACTGCTCATTGTTTACACTGTCAGACAATGATGATGGTTTGGAGTATCCATGACTGCTGGTTGCTTACACTGTCAGACAATGGTAATGGTTTTTGGAGTATCCATGACTGCTCATTGTTTACACTGTCAGACAATGATGATGGTTTGGAGTATCCATGACTGCTCGTTGTTTACACCGTCAGACAATGGTAATGGTTTGGAGTATCTATGACTCCTATCTGAGTCTCACAGCCTTAACCTACACCTTGATGACAGTTCAAGTATTTCAAGGACCATCAGCATACCCCGGACAGTTATCTTAGTGAGATTGTTACCGAAGCCTTAACACACCTTGATGACAGCTCACTAGTACTCCAAGGACAGACGGCATACCCCAGACAGTTATCTTAGTGAGATTGTTGCCAAAACCTTAAGTACACCTTGATGACAGCTCACTAGTACTCCAAGGACAGTCGGCATACCCCAGACAGTTATGTTAGTGAGATTGTTACCTTCATTTTTTATTGTGCTGTTAGACACTGGGTTATCGATTGAAACCGGATCATCTTTGTAACCCCTTCCCTCTAGACACACTTTTCTTGAAACTAATGTCTAATATTATGATTGTGAACAGACGTTGTCATTCTGTCTTGTTTTCATTCATTCATTCATTCATTCATTCATTCATTCATTCATTCATTTCATTCATCATTCCATCATCCATCCATTCTGTCATTCTGTCTTGGTTTTATTCATTCATTCTGTCATTCATTCATTCTGTCATTGTCTTGTTTCATTCATTCAGTCAGTCAGTCATTCATTTACTTATTCAGTCAGTCAGTCAGTCGCTTCGCATTCATTCATTCATCATTTCATTAATCCATTCATTCATTCTTCTTACCCAGAATGCTGAGAGACTGTTTGTATCCACTGTTCATCGTTATGGTCACTTTCCATCCATTGTTCAGATTGTAAATAACATTACACGTGTTGTTGTCTGTTGTGGAGCACATGCAGTTTCTTTCCCTCAGCTTTGAGTGCTTTGGTGGTGGCGGTGTTGTAATGTACCAATGACAGAAGTTGAGACTTTTCTTGGTGTCCATGAATTCGACGGTCCTAGGGTACAAAGAGCGGCAGTTGCCAGTGGGCTGCAGAACAAAAAGTCAGATTGACCTTGTTGTCAGCGACAGATTTGCTGCTCAGGATGTTGAGATCCATGCCTGCACAGACAGCCCGTGTCATCACTGACCCAGATTACCTGGACAGGCCTAGTCCACAGTCAATAGTCCGTGACGACAAACACTGTGAAATACGGCAATAGTCCCCAGTGACCGTGCAACACGTCAGTAATCCGAAGTGACAAACACCGTACAACACGTCAATAATCCATAGTCACAAACACCGTACAACACGTCAATAATCCATAGTGACAAACACCGTACAACACGTCAATAATCCATAGTGACAAACACCGTACAACACGTCAATAATCCATAGTCACAAACACCGTACAACACGTCAATAATCCATAGTCACAAAAACCCGTACAACACGTCAATAATCCATAGTGACAAACACCGTGCATCACAAAAACCGTACAATACGTCAATAGTGCCAGTGACAAACACCGTGCAACACGTCAATAATCCACAGTGACAAACACCGTACAACACGTCAATAATCCATAGTGACAAACACCGTGCAACACGTCAATAATCCATAGTGACAAACACCGTGCAACACGTCAGTAATCCATAGTGACAAACACCTTGCAACACGTCAATAGTCCCCTGTGACAAACACCGTACAACACGTCACGTCAATAATCCCCTGTGACAAACACTGTACAACACGTCAATAGTTCCTAGTGACAAACACCGTCAACATGTCAATAGTCACCTGTGACAAACACCGTCAACATTTCAATAGTCCCCTGTGACAAACACCGTCAACATGTCAATAGTCCCCTGTGACAAACACCGTGCAAGACTATTTTAGAAAAGTAATTACTGTGCCGCCGCGAAACAAAAGAACAAACAAATTACAAAACGTACACAACTTGTTTTGATCCTCTTTGAGTTTTTTTTTTTTCAGGCAAGACAAACCGCAATGAAGACAATGAAAATATAAATGACTGTATGTTCGTCCACACACAGTCACATATCTCCTGAAACTCCAGCCAAGACACTGAAAAGGACGAACACACAGACACTGATCTCCTCAAACTACAGCCATGACACTGAAAAGGACGAACACACAGACACTGATCTCCTCAAACTACAGCCATGACACTGAAAAGGACGAACACACAGACACTGGTCTCCTCAAACTACAGCCATGACACTGAAAAGGACGAACACACAGACACTGGTCTCCTCAAACTACAGCCAAGCCACTGAAAGGACGAACACACAGACACTGATTTCCTCAAACTACAGCCAAGCCACTGAAAAGGACGAACACACGGTCACCTATCTCCTCAAACTACAGCCAAGACACTGAAAAGGACGAACACACGGTCACCTATCTCCTCAAACTACAGCCAAGACACTGAAAAGGACGAACACACGGTCACCTATCTCCTCAAACTACAGCCAAGACACTGAAAAGGACGAACACACGGTCACCTATCTCCTCAAACTACAGCCAAGACACTGAAAAGGACGAACACACGGTCACCTATCTCCTCAAACTACAGCCAAGACACTGAAAAGGGACGAACACACAGACACTGATCTCCTGATACTACTACTGCCAAGCCACTGAAAAGGACGAACACACGGTCACCTATCTCCTGAAACCGGGTTCAAAATGTGGAGTGGTAACGAGGTAGTTGAGAGGGGAGACAATGCGGAGGGGAGATAATAATGATAATGATGATAAAAGAAGTAGGGGCAGTACAGTCCTATAGTAATGATGCAACAAAGATGATACTAAACGATGTAGTCATAAAATTTACGGTACTGACAGAAGAAGAGAGTGAGAGCGGTAAGAGGATAGTTACATAATACGGTTATGTTTGCTATATAGTAGTAGTAGTAGTAGTAGTAGTAGTAGTAGTAGTAGTAGTAGTAATGATGATGATGATGATGATGATAATATTGATGATGATTATGGTTATGATGATGATAACAACAGTAACAACAAACAAGATGCAAAGCATATAAACGTACTCCCAGTTTATCCTGAATACGCGTGATATATTCCATAAAGAGTCAAAACCGTCTTGGGCTGGTGTAACCGTTAGTAATGGCTATTCTGGTAAACATCGGCCATCATCTGTGACCTATAATGAACATTACAAATTTTCAGAAAGATCGGCCAAGAACTTTCTGAGATTTTCCATCAAGGAGAAAAAAACATTATGGGTCGTTAGTAACGGTTATAACGGTAAACTTAAACATCGGGCATCTCTGTGACCCATAATGAACATACCTACAAATTTTCAGAAAGATCGGCCACTTACCTTCTGAGATATTTCATAAAAAAACAAAAACCGTTATGGGTCGTTATAGCCGTTAGTAACGGCCATAACGGTAAATTAAACGTCGGGCATGATCCGTGACCCATAATGAACATACCTACAAATTTTCAGAAAGATCGGCCAAGTACGTTCTGAGACATTCCATAAAAAAGAAAAACTATTATTGGCCGTTACAGCCGTCAGTAACGGCTACAACGGTAAACTAAAACGTCGGGCATCATCCGTCGCCCATAATGGACATACAAATTTTCAGAAAGTTCGGCCAAGTACTTTCTGCAATATTCGATAAAGAAGAAAAACCATTATTAGCCGATATAGCCGTGAGTAACGGCTATAACGGTAAACGGAAACATCGGGCATCATCCGTAAGCCATATTGAACATACCTGCTAATTTTCACAAAGATTGGCCAAGTACTTTCTGAGATATTCCATAAAGAAGAAAAATCGTTGCAGGCCGTTACAGCCGTTAGTAACGGCTATGACATCAAAGTAAAACATCGGGCATCATCCGTGGCCCATAATGAACATACCTGCTAATTTTCACACAGATCGGCCAAGTACTTTCCGAGATATTCCATGAAGAAGAAAACCCGTTACAGGTCGTTACAGCCGTTAGTAAACGACTATAACGGGGTAATCTAAAACATCGGGCATCATCCGTGACCCATAATGAACATACCTGCTAATTTTCACAAAGATCGGCCAAGTACTTTATGAGATATTCCATAAAGAAGAAAAATCGTAACGGCTGTAACGGTAAATAAAAACATCGCTCATTATTCGTGACCCATAATGAACATACCTACAAATTTTCAGAAAGATCGGCCAAGTACTTTCTGAGATTCCATAAAGAGAAAACCCGTTACAGGCCGTTACAGCCGTTAGTAACGGCTATAACGGGGTAAACTAAAACATCAGCCATCATCCGTGACGCATAATGAACATACCTGCTAATTTTCACAAAGATCGGCCAAGTACTTTCTGAGATATTCCATAAAGAAGAAAAACCGTTACAGGCCGTTACAGCCGTTAGTAACGGTACAACGGTAAACTAAAACATCGGACTTTATTCATGACCCATAATGAAGATACCTGCTAATTTTCAGAAAGATCGGCCGAGGACTTTCTGAGATATTCCATAAAAGAAGAAAACCCGTTACAGGCCGTTACAGCCGTTAGTAACGGCTATAACGGGGCAAAAAAAAAACAACAACAAAAACATCAGGCATCATCCGTGACCCATAGTGCACATACCTGCTAATTTTCACAAAGATCGGCCAAGTATTTTCTGAGATATGCCATAAAGAAGAAAAACCGTTACAGACCGTTACAGCCGTTAGTAACGGCTGTAACAGTAAACTAAAACATCGCTCATTATTCGAGAGACCCATGATGAACATACCTACAAATTTTCAGAAAGATCGACTATAACGGGGTAAATTAAAACATCGGGCATCATCCGTGACCATTAATGAACATACATACAAATTTACAGAAAGATCGGCCAAGTACTTTATGGGATATTCCCTAAAGAAGGAAAAACCGTTACAGGCCGTCACAGCCGTTAGTAACGGCTATAACGAGGTACACTAAAACATCGAGCACCATCCGTGTCCCATAATGAACGTACCTGCTCATTTTTACAATGATCGGCCAAGTACTTTGTGAGATATTCCATAAAGAAGAAAAACCGTTACAGGCCGTCACAGCCATTAGTAACGGCTATAGCGGTAAACTAAAATATCGGGCATCATCCGTGGCCCATAATGAACATACCTACAAATTTCAGAAAGATCGGCCCAGTAGTTTTGTTTGGAGCGAGTGGAACGCATTTTGACCACGGACACACAGACAGACAGACAGACAGACAGACAGCATTTCTTCGTTCCCATTCTAAAGTACTCCCTGTTCTGTCAGAACTGGGAGTACAAAAAAATGATACTGATGATGATGATGGTGATGATGAATAATAATAATGATAGGAACAACGACGACGACGACGATCACGATGATATTAGTAATGATGATAATAACAAAGGACAAGAAAAGAGGGGGGGAAAAAAAAAAAAAAAAAAAAAAAAACAAACAAAAAAAACGAAATAAGAGGACGGAGAGGGGGGGAGAGGAAAAAAAGAGAAGAAGGAGGATATACATCGTAGAAAAGATGGAAACATGCAATTATGAAGTAGACTACTGATCATAAACATAAAAATAGAAGCAATGATGTAGGAAATGGAAAAGATAGTAAGTTGAAATCTAAATCTAAAAAATATACTGATGCATTGTGATAATATAGATAATAGAGATAATAATAGTTGTTATTATGATAACAACCACAGTTATGATGAAAATAGCTATTCTACTAGTGCAAATTGCAACAAGAAGAAAGAAGAAGAACAACAACAGCAAAAAAAAAAAAAAAAAATGATAATGATGAAAATAATAATAATAATAATAAAAAATAATAATAATGATAATGATGATGATGATGATAATAATAATAATAAACGATGATGATGATAATGATGGCAATAACAATTATATCAATAAGTAGGACTAATAAAACTATGATAATTGTTTCTAATAGTACTACCACCATTACTAATAATAATGACATGATTAGTGATAACATGACGGTAGTAATAGTAATTATAATCGTAACGACAGTAATAATGATAATGAAAATAGTAACACAGATGATGAGAACAAGGTACAGATTTCCTAACCTCCTAATAAACATTCATCCACCAGCAGGGCATTTCAGGCCTGTTCTTGCTTTGACCCAAACCAGACTGACCTGTCACTACACACTTCCTTCTCTTAAGGCTTCTTCAAACATTGTTCCCGTATTGATGAAGAGGAAACTGACCTCCCAATAAAAAAAAGTATTTATAACTCTTAAAAATATTGTCTGTTTATCAATACTGAATTTATCTCAGAACAGAAGCTTCCTCTCTTTAGTATTCAAAAAAGAAAATTAAACATTTTTGCCTTCATCGATACTAGATTTGACTCCTTGCGAAGATCTTCCCTCACGGGTCCAGAACAACAATCGCACCTTTAACGATACTTGACGGACCTCACAAAATACACACCCCACCCCACCCCACTCCCCACCACTACCCTCCAGACCCATTCAATCTTGTCTTTATCAGTACTGTTTGGACCTCTCACCAAAATGGTACCTCCAGACCCCTGTCTCCACCCCGAACGCCCCCCCGCCACCCCCCACCCTCCTCTCCCCCATAAACCCATCACGCGGCTTTAAAACACATCCCTGTCTTCGGGGGGACAGAATGACTGCACACCCAAGACAACATCCCCATTCCACCCTTAACCCTCACTCCCCACTCCCTCCATATATCCCCGAGAGTATTTTTTTCAACATTCCTGTCCTGATGAATACTAGATTTACCCTTACCAAAGGGCACCCCGCCCCTGCCCCACCCTCCGCCCCAAGAGGTTTAAATCACATTCTTGTCCCTGTGGATACAAGACTCGCCTCTCACTGAAAATGTCTCCTTTTTTAGGGCCTGAAAATCATCACTGTTGTCTGTCGTAAGTACACTGACCTCTCACTGAAGATTGTCTCCCTTTTAGGGGGCCTAAAAGTCATCACGATTTGTCGTTAACGTAAGAACTGACCTCTTACCGAAGATTCTCTCCGTTGTAGAGCTTTTCAAAAACGCATTCCTGGCGGTAATGGTACTAGACTGGCATCTCACCAAAGATTCGCTCCTGTTAGGGCTTTGTTAAAAACACTTTCCGGTCCGTATTGACACTAGACAGGCATCTCACTAAAAATTTCTCTCCTTTTCAGGGCTTTTAAAAATACATGCTTTTCGATGAAGATTCTAGGCTGGCATCTCACCAAAGATTCCCTCCTGTTGGGGATTCGTGAAACACATTCCGGTCCGTCATGTGACACTAGACAGACTTCTCACCAAGCCCCCTCCCCCCCCTCCCCCTTTCCCTTTTAGGGCTATTTAAAAACACGTTTCTGTCGGTGCTGATGCTAGGTTAGCTTTTCTGCCATTGATTCCTGACACAGAGCCGGAGTTGCCACTGATTTCTGACCATTGGTTGGAAGAGGTCTTGCTTTCTTCTTTTATTCTTGAAGTACACGAGGCCAGAGATAGGCACTCGGCATGTGCCGTTCGTACAGTTACTATCTTAGAAATGTTTAAATGAATGAACAAATGAGAAATAGAAGGAAAGAAAGAAAAACACTGCCGTGTGTGCTGGTACAGTGCAGGTTGATGTTGGTAGATGGGAGGAGAAGGCTGGCCGACATGTTATAAAATAGAACACAAGAAAGGAGCACGAACACTTCAAGTCCATGGGAAAAATGGTCATAACAACGATGGAAGACGGTAAATAGATGAAAAAGAAAAGGACAGCGTCGCCGAGAGTAATAGAAAAGAGGAAATGATTAGCACATGATTTCCAGTATGCACACACACACACACACACACACACACACACACACACACACACACACACACACACTCACACAATCTCTCTCTCTCTCTCTCTCTCTCTCTCTCTCTCTCTCTCTCACACACACACACACACACACACACACACACACTGCACATACACACACATACATTCGTGTGCACGCACGCACACACACACACACACACACACACACACACACACACACACACACACACACACTCACACACACACACACACACACACACACACACACACACACACACACACACACACCAAAACAAAGACGGTTTCATTACTCACATGAGCCGTTGCAGTCACATACACTGAAGGCCAGCAGCAGCAAGAGAATCACATGATGTCCAGAAACCTGCATGGCGCGGAAAGTTCTGCAGAATGCCACAGACAGACACATAACAAAACTATGGTAAGTGGCATTGTGAAGTCAGATTATGACTAAGGGATCACACCTCAAAAATATACTTACGAAAGACTACGTACAAAAAAAAATTGTTTTATTTTGGATTTATGAGTCATAGACCTTGTCACTGGCAGCATTCAGAAACTGCCCTAGTTTGAAACAGATAGAAACACGAATAGAACACTATGGACGCATCAAGATATTCGCCGTTATGTCTTTTGCGTTTGTAGACTGCTCAATTACAAGAGAAGAACAGGTATCATACATGTGATTTCTTTTTGCGGCAGTAATTGTTGATCACGATCACATCGCTGACAGAAACTGGTTTGAATTGATTTCGTTTCCACCCTACCTTTCTGCCCTTTCCTTCCTACCTCCATCCTAATCCCACCCACTCACTCACTCACCCGCACGCACACAGTCCGATTCCCCCTCCCAATTTCAATCTACCCGGGTCACAAACAAACAGTTTATGTAGATGTTGCCAAGACGAGTGCATGAATAATTATAGGAAAATTCGTACAAATTCAACATTTAGTAAAAGCATAGAATTAGTTTTGAGCCCTTTAATGCTGTTAAGCATAAAGTACTACAAGTCATCATCAATACTCGATAAGAAATGCATTTAGATGGCAGAGAACACGGAGGTTTTATCAGTCAAATTTCCCAGTTATTATAGACTTAATACAGAGTCCCTACAATGACAATATCCACATATGTATTCAGCAAGCTCCCGACATGTTTTGCATTTGTTAAAGAATAAATTGATCGACACGCCTTTCTCTCGTTCGTTAAAATCAGCTTTGATTTTCACTTATTCGTTGTTGCAGTCAGTCGGATTTAGGATTGACCAGAGGACACAATGCACATATGTTGCGATGACCTGGAATAAAAAAACCCAAACCCACCCAGAACATCACTGAACACAACGTGTACAGAAACTGACCGAAGGAAGGCCTGCCTCTAGACAGATATCTCCGAACTGAGTGGCAGTGATTGACGAAGACTCCAAATGTGGTTCTTGACTTTAGTGAATACAACTCACTGCACGCTTACACACACTATACACTCATGAGGGTTGGACTGCGTTAGGCAGTTTGAGGCTAAACAATGGAGAGCTGTTTCCTTGTGTGTTGGGGAAGTCGGCGAAAAGTTAAGGAGGACCGCTGCAGGAAGTATTTCAGTTTGCCAGCGTGCTATTGAAGGCACGCCCCACCGACTTCCTTGTTTCGGGGAGTTATGCAGGGAAAACGTCATACCGTGGTATTGTGCATTGTTCTGTCTTCACAGTGTGTAGTGTGCCCCAGCAAACATGAACCAGGATCTTGATAGTGTGTAGTGTGCCCCAGCAACATGAACCAGGATCTTCATAGTGTGTAGTGTGCCCCAGCAACAAGAACCAGGATCTTGATAGTGTGTAGTGTGCCCCAGCAACATGAACCAGGATCTTCATAGTGTGTAGTGTGCCCCAGCAACAAGAACCATGATCTTCATAGTGTGTAATGTGCCCCAGCAACAAGAACAAGGATTTTGATAGTGTGTAGTGTGCCCCAGCAACATGAACCATGATCTTCATAGTGTGTAGTGTGCCCCAGCAACAAGAACCATGATCTTCATAGTGTGTAGTGTGCCCCAGCAACAAGAACCATGATGTTCATAGTGTGCAGTGTGCCCCAGCAACAAGAACCATGATCTTCATAGTGTGTAGTGTGCCCCAGCAACAAGAAACATGATCTTCATAATGTGTTGTGTGCCCCAGCAACAAGAACCATGATCTTCATAGTGTGTAGTATGAGGCAGCAACACGAACCATGATCGTCATGGTGTGTAATGTGCCCCAGCAACAAGACGATAAGTGAACATAGCATGTGACTGTTAGAGTGATGATTATGATAACGTGATGATGATGATGATGATAATGATGATGATGATGGTGATGGTGATGATGATGAATGATGATGATGATGATGATAACGACGACGACGAGGATATTTATGATGATGCTGACGACGACGACGACGACGACGACTGCGACGACGACGATGACAATGATGATGATGGTGATGAGGAGAATGTTGGTGATTATGTTGATGATGATGATGATGATGATGATGATGATTTTTGTATGATGATGATGATGATGATGATGATGATGATGATGCACTTGAATCAGTTACAAACTGAATCTTAATGTCGATAGTTAACGGTATGCCTCTTCCTTACAATCATGATTATCAACACCACCGTCAATGGCATCTTTGTTTTCTGTTATCATACACACTTTGATCACGTCGGTCTCTTTCTCTTCCTTCTCTCTCTCCTTCTCAAACTCTCTCTCTCTCTCTCTCTCTCGGTATGGCTCTGGTCCTGGTACTCTCTCTCTCTCTCAATGGCTCTTTTCTCTCTCTCTCTCTCTCTTTCTCTTAGCATAGTCTTCTTCTTTCATGATCCTCTCTCTCTCTCTCTCTCTCTCTCTGGTACTGGCATAGTCTGGTACTGGTTGGGACAACATAGTAATTAGATGGCATAGTCTGGTACGGTATGGGAATAGCATAGTATTTAGATGGCATAGTTTGGTACTGATTTGGAAAAGCATAGTATTTAGATGACATAGTCTGGTACTGATTTGGAATAGCATAGTATTTACACGGCATAGTCTGGTACTTATTTGGAATAGCATAGTATTTAGATGGCATGGGCTGGTACTGATTTGGAGTAGCATAGTATTTAGATGGCATAGTCTGGTACTGATTTGGAATAGCATAGTATTTAGATGGCATAGTCTGGTACTGATTGGGGATAGCATAGTATTTAGATGGCATAGGCTGGTACTGGTTGGGGATAGTATAGTAAAAGAAGGCATAGTCTTGTACTGGTTGGGAATTGCATAGTACTTAGATGGCGTAGTCTAGTACTGGTTTGGGGAAGCATAATACTACTTAGATGGCATAGTCTGGGCACTGTTTGGGATTAGCTAGTATTTAGATGGCATAGTCTGGTACTGGTTAGGGATAGAATAGTATTTAGATGGCATAGTCTGGTACTGTTGGGAACAGAATAATTGTATTTAGATGGCATAGACTTGTACTCGTTAGAGATAGCAAAGTGTTGAGATGGCATAGTCTAGTGCTGTTTGAGGATAGCATAGTGTTTAGATGGCATAGTCTGGTGTTGTTTGGGAAAAGCATAGTATTTAGATGGCATAGTCTGGTACTGATTTGGAATAGCATAGTATTTAGATGGCATAGTCTGGTACTGATTTGGAATAACATAGTATTTAGATGGCATAGTCTGGTACTGGTTGAGAATAGCATAGTATTTAGATGGCATAGTCTGGTACTGATTGGGGATAGCATAGTATTTAGATGGCATAGTCTGGTCCTGGTTGGGGATAGCATAGTATTTAGATGGCATAGTCTGGTACTAGTTGGGAATAGCATTTTATTTAGATGACATAGTCTGGTACTGGTTGGGGATAGCATAGTATTTAGATGCCATAGTCTGGTACTGTTTGGGGATAGCATAGTATTTAGATGGCATAGTCTGGTACTGTTTTGGGGATAGCATAGCATTTAGATGGCATAGTCTGGTACTGCTTGGAAGTAGCATGTACTAGATGACATAGTCTGGTACTACTGATTTGGAATCATAGTATTTAGATGGCATAGTCTGGTACTGATTTGGAATAGCATAGTATTTAGATGGCATAATCTGGTACTGATTTGGAATCGCATAGCTTTTTTAGATGGCATAGTCTGGTACTGATTTGGAATAGCATAGTGTTTAGATGGCATAGTCTGGTACTCGTTAAAGATAGCATAGTATTTAGATGGCATAGTCTGGTACTGATTTGGAATAGCATAGTATTTAGATGGCATAGTCTGGTACTGATTTGGAATAGCATAGTATTTAGAGATGGCATAGTTTGGTACTGATTTGGAATAGCATAGTATGTAGATGGCATAGTCTGGTACTGATTTGGAATAACATTGTATTTAGATGGCATAGTCTGGTACTGGTTGGTGATAGCATAGTATTTAGAAGGCATAGTCTGGTACTGATTTGGAATAGCATAGTATTTAGATGGCATAGTCAGGTACTGATTTGGAATAGCATAGCATTTAGATGGCATAGTCTGGTACTGATTTGGAATAGCATAGTATTTAGATGGCAGAGTCTGGTGCTGGCTGGGAATAGCATAGCATTTAGATGGCATAGTTGGTGTTTTAATCGTCGCGGATAGGATTTCCGGGCAGTCCACTGTTGATTCGCAATACTATAGCAAGTTTTATTATGAAGCAATACTCGTCTAAATCACACACACCGGAGTTAAAGTATTGTAGCGACAACTTTTGTTTTTATCTGACTCAAGATCAAAGACAGAGTCACCGCGCCTCCCTACGAAAAAGAACAAATAGGTCACAAAACAAATACAACGCGCTTCGACCTGTTTGATCTTGTTCGGGTAGGACAAACACCCATCGCAGACAATGGATACGAAGAGCGAACAGTCACTTATCTCAGCCATCTGCGTGCACCAGGCTAGGGAATTGAATCAAGGCAGTACATGTTAACATAATGATAATAATAATAATGATAATGATAAGAATAACAACAATGTAACAAACAACAACAACAATGATAATAATGATGATGATGATGATGATGATAGTAATAATAATAATAGTAGTAGTAATGATAATGAAATTAATATAGTGTGATTATAATAATAATTATAATCATCATCATCATCATCATCAGAAGAAGAAGAATGATGATGATGATGATGATGATGATAGTAACAACAACAACAATAATAATGATAATATTGATAATGATGATGATAAGAAGATGAGGAAGAAGAAAGAAGAAAGGGAATAATAGATAATGATGATGATGATGATGGTACTATAATCTTATAACGATAATAGTAACAAAAATGATGATCGTAACTGTAGTAATAACAAGAACGATACTAAAAGAAGAGGAAGGAGAGGAGTTAGAGGGCAGTTACAGTAATATGGTTATAGTGGCTGGTAATAGTAATGATGACAGTGATAACAATAATAACAATGATAATAGTTATATTAACGACAGTAGTGACAGTCACAACAGCAACAACGATTATGATGATGATGATGATGATGACGACGATGATGATGATGATGATGATGATGATGATGTAGGTCTGATATAACCTGCCGCAACGGTGAGCGTCGCTAGCTACTATCTCCTACCGTCGCTGACCGAAACCAACCAGGATGCTGTCTTCTTGTCCTAGTCGTTTTCACACTCATATCGTGTGTGCGGTGAGCTGAATACTGTGGCGTTATGAATGGGACTGGAGCTCAGCAAGCCAGTGTTGATTTTCAGCTATTGAGTTCGCTTGATGACAATGCAGACAGGTTGGATGTTAAGGTATGATGTTGGTGTCACAGTTCAAAAGGAAACGAGAGCCAAAACAGAATTACCGGGCCGCCGGTAGACTGTTCCAAATAAGTCTAGTTGTAAAAGGGGCACTTGCTACGCGGCCTTGGCCTTGCAGTCCTACTAAAGTGTCCTTTAGTATTGTTTGCACACAAGTGTGAGGTTGCGCTTGCGCAGTAGAGTAATTTGCGTTGAATAAGTTTTAAAAAAGGCTCATATTTTGGGTCCAAAAGATTTTTTTTTTAATCTATTAGTATTTGGTGCAGATTTAAGCTGAACAGCAAGTACATTCCAAGTATGTGTTTTTTGTGTTGTTCTTCTTTTTGATTAATATTAATGGGGTTCATCAATTTTCGAAACAGAATTTCTCGTTTTATCATTATGTATGTCAGTTTAAGCATCTTGCTTATGTCTATGTCATATGGGCAAATGGAAATGTTCTAACTCTCAGTTGAAGTACCTCTTAATCATCAGCCTTTCAATCAACGTGGGTTCAAGTACTGGAGTCTTTCGTCATACATCGTTCCATTACGTCTTTCCGCATCTGATAGCTCGTCTTTGAACTCTTTCAATGTCATGTTGTCTTTCCAGGTAAGGGTGCCGTACAACATTCGTATATTCCACGTGAGGTCCAGTTACTACATAGCAAGCTTTCTGAAAAAATCTGTTTGATCAAAATGATACAAGAATGTTCTTTTTAAATGCCCAGTCATTTGCTTTGCTTTATTGATAACACTCTCTGAGTAAGAGAGAAAGATGATACAGTGGTAACAAACGTCACTCCAAGGTCCTCATTTTTACATGAATCGATCAATTGTAGTGTGATCCCAATTCCTAAAATATTCCTTTCGAGGATTATTTTAACCAATATGAAGCAATTAGC
>JADBJO010006350.1:0-27500 GCA_016801955.1 Conus betulinus | reverse complement strand
TGATATTTCTGGTGATTCTGTAGTGCTGTAATTTGTGGGTCAGGAGTGAGTGGGACACCTTGTCAAAGGCCTTCGCAAAGTCCATGACGAGCCCTTCTCCCTGCTGTAGGTGATCTCGTTCACAAGGCCTATCAGCTGGCTGACACAGGCCCGCTGCTTTCTAAAGCCATGCTGTTCCCTGCAGAGGATGTTGTTGCTCTCTGCAAAGTCCATGATGTTGTGGACAATGATGCGCTCCAGCACCTATCCAGGTACACTAGTCAGAGAGATGGGGCAATAGTTTGCTGGTCTGTACCGTTCGCCTTTCTTGAAGATGGGCGAGACATGGGCGGTCTTCCAGTCTAACGGAACAGTGCCAGAGTTGGTGGAGGACTGGAACAACAGCGTAACGGTGGGTGTTCGCTGGTGAGCTCTTTCAGGATTTGGGGGGTGATGCCGTCGGGGCCGGGAGCCTTCCTGGACTTCAGTTTCTCAGCAGCTTCTTGACGCCCTCCTCCCTGATGGTGGTGGTGCTGCACGTTGGTCCGTCAGTGTTGAGGCTGAGCCCTGCCCTGGCTTCGAAGTCTTCAGGAGTGCAGGGTGTCCTCTTGCTGAATGCTGACTGGAATTGGCGATTTAGGATCTCAGCCTGGCCCTGGGCGTCTGTTACAAGGCGGCCATCAAGTTTCAGGGGAGAGACATTCATTCGAAGATTCTGTCTTCTTGGCTTTTACTTAGCCCCAGAACGCCTTGGAGACTCTGCCACCATCTTTTGTGCTGTCCTCGATGAGGCGAGCTGTATGGAACCAGTAGTTTCTGCGAAGTTGGCGCTGGACTTGGCGCTTCAGCTCTTTAAGATCCTGAAGGTGTCCTGGGTCGCCAGACTTTTCCACCTCTTGTAGGCTCCGTCTCTCTTACGGATGAGTGCTTTAGACCTGTAGTCCACCCAGGGTTTCCCGTACTTGGCCTTTGGAGTGGTATGCGGGATATGGGAGTGGACGATCTGGTGCAGCCCGTCCTAGAACGCAGACCAGATCTTTTCAGTGTCACTGCTGGTGTCGAAGGAGACAAGGATGGAGACCACGAGTTTAGCAGCAGCAGCGTGTAGTGCAGGCCAATTTGCTCGCTTGTAGCAGGGGACAAGCCTCTTGGTGTTGTTGTGTGTCGCTCTGGCTGGATCTGGAACTCCATGTAGACTGCGAAGCGGTCGGAGATTCCTGGAACTCCTTCATTGCGTGGGACCAGTGTGGGGGAAGTTTGTTACGAAGAGGTCGAGGGTGTTGTTCTCTCTGGTGGGGAAGGTGAGACACACACACACACACACACACACACACACACACACACACACACACACACACACACACACACTATAGTAAAGGGGGGTGGGGGGGAGAGAAGAGAGAGAAGAAAAGAGGCAGAGAAGGGGGGAGGGGAGAAAGAAAAAAAGACGGGGGGGGGGGGGGGGGGGGGGAGGGACGTGTCGAGGGGGAAATGAAAGGCATTGGGAGGGGGGGGGGGGGGGGGGGGGGATGAAGGTACTTGGGCATGAGGAAAGTTACAAGATGAGAGAGAGACCAAGAAGAAGAAACAGTTGACATATATGTATATGAATACATCTATACATCCACAGCTGCATCCAAGTAGAATGAGTAAAATGGATGTGTACACTTCCGTCAGTTTACAACAATTTCACGGTTGTATGTAAAAAAAAAAAAAAAAAAAAAAAAGGGGGGGGGGGGGGGGGGGGGGGGGGGGGGTGGCGGTGGAGTAAGAGAGGGGCGTGTGGAAGTGGAGATGAGGGGATATCGGAGAGGGGGCTTGTAGGTGGGGTTTGTAGGGTGGGGGCGGCGTGTTTATATACCTGGCGGTTCTATACCGGTGTATATATATACACACATATGCAGACACATACACATGATACACAAATACTCACACGTGAACACACTCACTTAGGGAAAGACAAAAAAAAAAAAAAAAAAAAAAGAATAACTGTCCTCTCCTCTGTGCCAACAGCCATTCTCCATTCACACGGAAATAACCGCTCGCTCAGAGAGAGAGAGAGAGAGAGAGAGAGATGTCGAAAGTCGGAAATACTTTACTTGTAAGGCCACCGGCCGTATACAAGGGGGCACACACATGTGAGAAAAGGGGAGTTATGAACTGAAAAGAAACAAAGAAACCATTGCAAAGATACAGAAAAACATCCTCCTCCAGGCAATTAATACATTTTGTCGAGAAACAGTACAATCTTTGTCTACTACACTGACAGAATAATAGCTTTATAGACAACATTCCAGCCCAGCAATGTAAACTTGCTCAAATTTCCTGACCAACACTGCAGGTGCTTGTATCTCTCGGGCCTGGTTGACGCCGGGATATATTATGAAAGGAAGCGTAGAGTATAGCCCCTGTCATGTAGTCTCAGACCGAAATGGAAATCCGTAGCATCATCTTCATCATCCTCATTCTCATCGATCAGCATTAAAAAAAAAAAAATGTCTCAAATTCTGTGGCCCTTCATGCCCTGCTCTCATGGTGACCTCAGTTTCGATGTCTTCTCCACGTCTGTGGCCTTGGTTTGGTTCCGTCGGGGTCACCGGCATCGGCGGGTCCATGGGGGCTGTTGTTGGGCGGACGTGGTGGCGCCCTCCGGAGGGAGAGCTCACTCACGCCGGCTCCGCGACTAAGCAATTATTGTCGTCAGTAGGGGGCTTAGTAGGTGGTGTCCTGCGTATGTTAGATCAGAACAGGCGCCACTGAACACCACCGAAGTGACTCGGCAGCAGTGCAGTGTCTCCTCCGGTGGGTTGCCTCTTGACGACTTGACATTGACTGCTCCCTGTGGATTGCCGGTGCCGGGGCTGCGGCGGGACCAGCCGGGCTGTGGCTGTGGACAGGGTGTCGGAATGAGCGGCGTGGGTGCACTGCCTCTGAGGTGGCGCAGAAGTTGGGACAGCAAAAAAAACAACAACAAAAAAACATACGTTCTTCTCTATGCTTTAATGAATAAAAAATATACATCCCCACATCTCTGAGCACTTGGGTATTTTCATTACTCAATAAGAATGTACACAGTCCTAAGTCTGAAGAGTTGACATAAAAATATTTAGCTACGTACTTTTCTCTACCTTCTTTATATTCCGCACAGTAAAATAGAAAATGTATTTCAGTTTCAGTATATCACATAATGGACATTTCATTGAAATATTTAAGCCAAAACGTTTATTGATCTGCAATTCATTGATACCAAGCCTAAATTTTGTAAACGCTGTTTTAAATTTGTTTATCGTTATGACTGAAAGATATTGTTCACATACTAAAGATGATTTGAAGTTTCTATAAAATTTAAATCTATCACTTTCATTTATTTTAGCTACCCACTCTTGAAAGAGAGAGAGAGAGAGAGAGAGACTGGGGGGGGGGGGGGGGGGGGGGGGGGGGGGGCTACAGAGAGAGAGGGGACTAGCGCAGACGTGAATTTGACCAGAGGCACGACGTGCACGTGAAAGGGCATGTGGGTGTTTGTGAGCTGGCGACGTCCAATGGGAGTTACTTCCCCTTCACTTCAGTCAGTTCAGTGTCGGTGGTGGTTTGGAAGCAGGACCGAGCGGTAATGTGTGTGTTTCAGTTGTATTGAGAGACAAGACAAGACAAAATTCTTTATTTACGAGGATAATAGATAAGCACTGATGTAGACTGAGCACTACCAGTGAGCGGTGAGTGTGTATCTGTGTCTGTTTCATTTATATTCAGAGAGAGCTGGACTGTGCACTGTCTGTGAGTGTGCTTTCGTTTCATTTGTATCGAGAGGGGCAGACTGCGCTATCCGCCCGTACATTTTTCGTAACATGTTCGTGTTTTCGAAAAACCGAATATTCAAGAGAGTTTCATTCAAAACCAGTTTAGGTAAATTTCCTTTGAAAGAGTTTGTTTTCATCAAATGATGAAATGGGTTAAAAATGCTAACTTATGTTTTCATTTGGCAGCTCTCTCTCTCTCTCTCTCTCTCTCTCTCTCTCTCTCTCTCTCGTCAGACCATATGAAAAAAAGCATGTGTTTGCTTATATGAATCTGTTACCCTTGGAAATAAAGAAATAAACATCATCATCATCTATACCAGGGTATATATATATATATATATATATATATATATATACCTGGCAAACACATGCATACCAACACACATATGCAGACACATGTATCTCTCTCTCTCTTATATTCCTTGTGTTTATTTCTCTGCAACAGACTTTAAGAATGAATCAAAGAAATGGTTGATTTCAAAACGAAGTGACCGAGGGCAGAAAATGAAGCCAAATTTAGAAAGAGAAAAAGGTTAGTTACCGCCAAGGACACAGAGTACAGGACAAAACAAGACACACACACACACACACAAACACACACACACACACACACACACACACACACACACACACACAACAAATCAAATCACAAAACACACACCACTCACTCGGAGAAATGGTGCTCGAGAGATCGCTGGAAAGATTTTTTTTCACTCCCCCCTCCTCCTTCAATGCAATAGCTGCTTTATGACAAACATCAAAGCCAATAAATTGAAATCTAATGCAGTAAATGGCATCTTAAAAGTGTTCACAATATTTTCACATCTTAACTGTTCAACTTTTTGATATTGGGGAAAGAAGCGTTAGTACAGGACCAATGTGCCTACAAATTCATTTGTGATCTTTGATAGAAAAAAAGGTATGGTGGTAGCAATTTGGTGTGGAGTGGGTGTTGAAATGCAAGGGCCCAAGCTACACTACAGCTGAGGTTGGCAGGGTGAGCACGAAGGCCTTCAGTGTAACATTAGCTGAGGGTGGCCAGGGGTGAGCAAGAAGGTCTTAAATGTGACATTAGCTGAGGTTGGCCAGGGGTGAGCACGAAGGCCTTAAATGTGACATCAGCTGAGGTTGGCCAGGGGTTAGCGAGAAGGTCTTAAGTGTGACATCAGCTGAGGTTGGCCAGGGGTGAGCATGAAGGCCTTAAATGTGACATCAGCTGAGTTGGCCAGGGGTGAGCATGAAGGCCTTAAATGTGACATCAGCTGAGGTTGGCCAGGGGTGAGCGTGAAAGTCTTAAGTGTGATATCAGCGGAGGTTGGCCAGGGGTGAGCACGAAGGAATGTGACATCAGCTGAGGTTGGCCAGGGGTGAGCATGAAGGCCTTAAATGTGACATCAGCTGAGGTTGGCCAGGGGTGAGCGTGAAAGTCTTAAGTGTGATATCAGCGCGGAGGTTGGCCAGGGGTGAGCACGAAGGAATGTGACATCAGCTGAGGTTGGCCAGGGGTGAGCGCGAAGGTCTTAAATCTGAAGGTTGGCCAGGGGTGAGTGCGAAGGTCTTAAATGTGACATCAGCTGAGGTTGGCCAGGGGTGAGGGCGAAGGCCTTCATTGGGACATCAGTTGAGGAATAGCTCATCTTGCTGGACTGTGAACGATGTCATCGGTGGAAATCCTTAAAAGCACATGACATGATTGTATGGGTGATGTTCATTGATCTATGATCAATATGTTATCAGTGCAGTCTACTTTATGATATGCCTCAGAATGGGATGATACAGGATTGTATAGCGATTCGGTACACATTCCTATCTGTGGCATGTGGCCTGTACATGAAGTTCGACACTTTTCGAATTTGATTGAAAACTAGCACTAGACCCTCGCCATTGTCAGTGTGGAATAGGAATCCCCGTAGGTTAGGTAGAATGATGGGACCTTGTTAGCACTTTCTTTCTTCTTTTTTTTTTTTTTCCAAATTCCAGCGCTTCCTTTTCTGTTCCACCACATTTTACCAACTCATTTTTTTTAAGCTATGTTTTGTTTAAAAAATGTTATTCATTCTCAGTTTTTATTTTTTCTTTTGATAGTTTGGTGTCTAAAGAGCTGATGTTTACCTAACAGGTAGATCTATAAAGCGACTCCGTACATTGTGAAGGTAAGAGCGCGTGCGTGCCTGCACATTCCTCCCCTAGGCTTTTTGACCCCCCCCCCCCCCCCCCCCCCCCCCCACATATATATACACACACGCATATACACACACGCATACACACACACACACACACACACACACACACACACACATGAACACACACGCACACATGCACACACAAACGCACACACACACATGCGCACGCACGCACGCATGCATGCATGCACACACGCACGCATGCACACACACACACACGCACACACACACGAACACATACACATGTGCGCGTGCGTACACACCACACATGCCTGTACCCGTACACACCATGCACTCACACGCGTGCGTGTACACACACACACACACACACACACACACACACACACACACACACACACAGAGGTTTCCCATTCCCTACACACACACGCGCGCACATGCATGCACACCCACACACCTTCCTTCTTTCTCAATGTGTTAAAAAAAGGATGGAGACTTGTTTAACCATACCATTTTGCCAAGTTTTGTATACTTGTTCGGCGAAAGTACGACGAATTAAAGAAGTGCATAAAAGAGAAACAAAAGAAGAAAGAAAAAAACAAACGAAACAAGATAGACTTGCCCCGGAGACGAAGTTCTTGAGTGGTAATTGCACTTTTGGAATAAACCATGGTGAGGGCTTTGACCAATGAACGACATGTCGTGCTAATTTACGCACATGAAATAGCATCAGGTTGTTTGTGCTTCCACGTTTTATGCTTCCACTGACACATCAAAAGGGGGGAAAAAAAAAAAAAAGAAACCTTATGAAACTGAAAATTGTAAGTCATCTGCAGAGTCAAATCCAAATGATACTTATCTTGTTGTGAAATTTAGGGGGAAGCATTAATCAGGAGGTTAGAAAACAGATGCATGAGTCTTTTGAAGAAGAGACAGAGAGGGAAATCAGGAAAGATAATCTGATCTTTTTTTAACATTCCTGAGAGTGACAAAACTGGTGATGATGAAAAGCGCGTGGATGAGCGTTTGGTCACAGACTTGTGTGTAACATCTGTCCATAGGTGAAAAGTGATTTGTACAACTCTAATGGAGACCTGTTGTCATAGTCTGTTGGGATGCATCAAGCCTGACCCCCAAAACTCCAGAAGTAGGGGTATCAAAACAGTTTTCCCAAGTGGAAATGCTAAACAGAAGATCATGGCCAGGTCCAAGCTATTCCACAACCATTCCAGTGGATTTTTTTTATAAGTGGTGATAGATAAACTCTGAAGGAGAGGGAAAATGACAAGCCCTGGTATGAGGAACTAAAACAATTTAGGAAAGATGGCCAAGACGTCATAAGAAATAGTAGGATCGTCTCATGCCCCAAAGCTTCACGGAGAGTAGGGTCGTCGGTTAGCAGTGCTGACATACTACGTCTACAACCTGATCAGAATGTATAGTGTTTTGTTTAGGGCAACTTCTTTTCTTCTGATATGAATTTAACTTCTTTTCAACCAGCAACTGATGAGGGTGAAACCACTGAGTGTGAAACAACGAATGAATGTTGTGGTAGTGGAAAGAATGGTTGTGATGGTTCAAATGTATCCAATGGCATTAAAAATTCCATTGAAGTAGATGTTAAGAAAGCTTATATGTAAGCTCTTAAGGGGGGAAGCTTAAAGTGATTTTTTGCGAATGTTGACAGTTTAAGGAACAAAATGAAGGAACTGGAAATAACTGTGGCTGATTTAAGTGTGGATGTCATTGCGATTACAGAATTAAATGTTAAAGCTAACAGGAGATTCATTTGACTGGCAAACTGTCCTAAAAAAAACTCTTTGTTCAGATACTTTTGGAGGAGGAGTTGGTATGTTTACAAAAAATTCCATCAGTGTTTGTAGAATTCTGAAACTAGAAAAGCTATTTAAACCATGTTTTCTGTGACATAGTTCTTGAAGATGAAACTGTTCATCTTGGAGTTATTTCCTGTTCTCGTTTGAAGAAAACCACAATCTAAACATTGCAGCTAGTACATTCTTTAGTGGTGAATCAATGAAAAGGAACTGAAATGCTGGTTGGTGATTTTAATCACTCTGAGAATAACTGGCAAGATGATGTTTGTTCTAGTGGTCCTGAACATCTTGCTACTAAATTTTTAAAAACTACACAAGACGGCTACGCTGTTCGGTTGGTTTCTGAACCAACTCGCTTTAGAGCTTTACATTTAGATCAACTACTGTTGATCTGGTCTTGTGTTCAAATCCAAACAAAATTGAAGATATTGATCACTATCCTCCAATTGGCAAGAGCCATCACTCTGCAATTTCCTTCAGCATAGATCTTGATAGGGGAATCACTGAAAACAAATCTAAAGGGAAATTTTACTTTATGGATAAAGGAAACCTCAATTTATGAGAGACAAATTAAGAATACACTGGGATTTACTATTACTTAATGAAACTGTAGATGAGATTTGGACTCTAATGACGTAAACTTCTCTCCAGACTCAAAACAAGTATGTTCCTTCCAAAGAATTCTTTTCAGGTCCTGGAGTCAATCAAGAAAGCCGGTCCCATTTACAGTTCTTGATAAGATCAGAACCAAGAGACAGGGCTCACAAATGGTGTAACTTGGGTTCAGAACACAGGGTAATTACAATGCTTACAAATGCAAGAGCAAGAAATCAATCTAAGTGGACTACAGATAAGTCAGTCAAAGAAAAAGAAAGAAAAATTAGCCAGTTAAAACAAATCCTTAAGCATTTTTCAATTATATTAATTCAAAGACTAAACCTAAGAACCTATTGGTAACTTAATGGTGAATGAAATACAAGGGATAAAGGGAAGGCTAATGTCTTAAATAGCTTCTTTACTTGTGTGTTTACAGATGAAGATAAGAGAATATTCCTGAATTTCCTAAAAAAAAGCAACAACATATAACTACTTCCTGCTTCAATTTCTGAAAAGAATTTGAAAGAAAGACTGTCCAAACTAACTGCTAATAAAGCTGTTGGTCATTCAAGACTATTAAGAGAACTGAGTGATGTTTTGGCTTTTCCTTTAAAAGTGCTATTTGATAAGACACTGCAGTGTGGTGAGTTGCCCACAGAATGGAAGGTAGCTGAGGTTAAACCAATATTTAGAAAAGGCGATTAAAAATGTCCAGGTACCTACAAACCAGTTAGTTTAACTTTAGTAGTATGCAACGTTTTTGAGGGTATACGAGAGATTTGCTAAATTCTCATCTGACAGATAATGGTTTGCGCTCAGACTGTCGGTATGGTTTTACCACTGGAAGATCCTGTGTTTCTTAGCTGCTTTCGACCTTAAATGATTGGATGGTAAACCTGAATGACAACATACCAGTTGATGCAATTCATTTAGACTTGCAGAAAGCCTTTGATACTGCACCACATAAAAGACTGATAACTAGAAGGCTATGGGGTAGGTGGCTTACTGATTTTTTAAGTAACAGACAGCAGTATGTTAAAGTTGGGAATCAAGTTTCTGAGCTTGGGAAAGTTGATAGTGGGGTCCCCCTAGGTAGTGTCCTGGGACCTATCCTGTTTATTTACTACATAAATGATATGTCTGATGTTGTAAATAGTCTTGTCAAAAATCTTTGCTGACAATACAAAAGTTTACACCCCCCCATTGAGACAGTTGATAATTCCACTGAATTACAGGAGAGTATTGGTGAACTTGTTGCATGGACACATGCCTGGCAGATCAGATTTAACGATATGAGTGTAAAGTTCTTCATGCAGGTAAAAATAACCCCAGGTATGATTATTATATGGAAGGTCAAGAAGAGAGAACAGAGATACTTGATTATCATTGAGGGCCAGTAAGAAATCGTTCACAATGTTCAGGAGAGCAGTTTCTGTACTGTGGCCAGAACAGTAAGCAGACTGTAAAGGGTAGTGTAGGTTGTTGCAGTGTTGGTGATTGTGAAGTTGAAAAAGGACAATCTTTTCAATGAGTTTAGAAAAGAAAGGGTAAATTAGAAACGGGCCTGTAGTTTTCAAGATTATCAGCATCAAGGGAAGGTTTCTCAAGTAAAGGTCTTAACAACAGCAGTTTTGAATACAGTAGGAAAACAGGTTGAGCTTAGGGATTCATTCACAGTGGCAGTAATATATGGCACCAGATCATCAATGACAAGACACAACAGAGAAGATGGTAGTGGATGTAAAACACATGTCTTAATGGGAGTTTTCATGATCATTTCTTTAACATCAGAATCAGATACAGGATCAAAGGCAGACATCAGAGGGCCACAGAGAATCATGGTGAATGTCAGGGGCTGGCACAGCATGGGAGTCAAAGCTAGAATGAGTAGTTCTTATTTTCTGAACAAAAAAATCAGAGAATTTCTGGAGTAACGCAGGCTGGGGAGCTGATGAGGGAGTGGAGAAGATTTGGTTCTGCCCAATATGGTGTCTGTCACTTTGAACAGTTGCTTGGATGTAGTGCATACGAGGATTTGTGCATAGAGTGTGATCTTTGCTTGAAGGACAATTGTGTTGGCGATATTGTTGGCAAGTTGTTATATTTGTTTGTGGATCAAACCAGTCTTTAGCCACTGTCCCACTGCTCTCTTTCACGTTTGGTGTCACATACTCATGGGAGGCCACTGCTGGAAACCAAGGGGAGGGCGGACGGGTAGACACTTTGCGCCGGCTGATGGGGCATGGCAATCCAAGACGTCGAGGAGAAGCTTGTTGAATGTCTCAGCTGCAGGAGAAGTCATGGACTGAAGACTGGACACCAAGTCAGCTCTGAAGGCTTCCAGGTCGATGGCAGCAATGTGGCAGACCTCAACATACTGAGGAAGGGAACGAGGAATGGGACATGCAGCTTGGCCAGGATGGAGTAGTGGTCAGAAGTGAGGGTCAAGATGGATCAGTAAGGTGGACAATCCAATCAAGGATGTGGCCAGATTTGTGGGTTGTAGAGGTTACAAACTGAGACCAAAACTCTCAAAAAGATCCATTAGTGGAGAGGTGTAGGGGTTAGAAGGGTGTCCCAGTGGAAGTTGAAATCACCAAGGACTAGGGAATGGCCTTTGAAGAAATTCAAGTAAATCAGAAAGTTCAAGGAAAACACGATACAGGCAGAAAATGTGGAGGTTGGATTTGGGTAGAGAGATGGTGAGGTGTACCAGTTCAAAAGAGGTGTGGGCAAATGACAATTCAGTGGTTGTGGAGATAGATGGAGAGAGAATGTAGTGGTTGTGGAGATAGATGGAGAGAGAATGTTGGAGACAACGAATGCAATCCACCGCCCCGTGAAGGCCGTGGGAAACTGAGAGTGGAGTAGCCAGAAGGAGACAAATCAGCGCATTTGGCTTCGTCACCACAAGGTGACAGCCATAACTCAGTAATGCACATAACATTGACGTTATTGTCGATGACAAAATCATTTGATTGCTGTTCTGTTTTCTTTAACACCAACGCTGTGCACATTAAACAATGCCAACGTCAGTCTGGACTCGTGATCAGCAGCAGTATGGGACTTGTGAAGGGGTAGGTGATCAGGTTGGAGGCAACAACAGCACAGGGTGCAGGGGGTTAACAGGAGGGGAACATTGAGGGGCGGCTGATAACGGGGATCTTGCGTTTTCTTCTCCCCCTCTACAGCCATGAACACATGGCAGATTTATGCCTAACTGCCAAAGTCGCAGTCTCAAGGTCAGTGTGGGGTCAGGGGTCGAAGGGCAGATGGACAATAGATGATCACGGATGTAGGTTGGGGGTTGAGGGGTTGGGTGCAGTCACAGTTCATGTAGGCAGAAAGGGGAAGATGGAAAGGAGGGGAAGAAGGTGGTGGTCATACACTGTGGGGGTCAGGGGTGAAGTGGATGGGTGGAGAAGGTGGTGGCACATCAACAAAACGTAGAGTGGAAAAGCGGGGTTGAGACTCGGGGTGACTGGCAAGTTGCACGAGCGGCACAGTGTAAACAGAGAATGGCGGGCAGAAGCAATTCAAAATAAAAAAGTACCTGCTAGTCTTGCAAACAAAATAATCCCCACTATGTGTTAGTCCAGGGGCAGAGCGGCCAATACAATAATCCACACAATGCGTAAGTCCAGGGCAGAGCGGCCAACACAATAATCCACACAATGCGTAAGTCCAGGGCAGAGCGGCCAACATATTAATCCACACAATGCGTAAGTCCAGGGGCAGAGTGGCCAACACAATAATCCACACAATGCGTAAAGTCCAGGGCAGAGCGGCCAACATATTAATCCACACAATGCGTAAGTTCAGGGGAGCGAGCGCCAACACAATAATCCACACAGTGCGTAAGTCCAGGGGCAGAGTGGCCAACACAATAATCCACACAGTGCGTAAGTTCAGGGGCAGAGCGGTCAACACAATAATCCACACAGTGCGTAAGTTCAGGGGCAGAGCGGCCAACACAATAATCCGCACAATGTGTAAGTCTAGCGGCAGAGCGGCCAACACAATAATCCACACAGTGCATAAGTCCAGAGGCAGAGCAGCCAACACAATAATCCACACAGAGCGCAAGTCCAGGGCAGAGCGGCCAACACAATAATCCACACAATGCGTAAGTCCAGGGCAGAGCAGCCAACACAATAATCCACACAGAGCGCAAGTCCAGGGCAGAGCGGCCAACACAATAATCCACACAATGCGTAAGTCCAGGGCAGAGCAGCCAACACAATAATCCACACAATGCATAAGTCCAGGGGCAGAGCGGCCAACACAATAATCCACACAATGTGTAAGGGGCAGAGCGGCCAACACAATAATCCACACAGTGCGCAAGTCTAGGGGCAGAGTGGCCAACACAATAATCCACACAGTGCGTAAGTCCAGGGGCAGAGCGGCCAACACAATAATCCACACAGTGCACAAGTCTAGGGGCAGAGTGGCCAACACAATAATCCACACAGTGCGTACGTCCAGGGCAGAGTGGCCAACACAATAATCCACACAGTGCGTACGTCCAGGGCAGAGCGGTCAACACAATAATCCACACAGTGCGTACGTCCAGGGCAGAGTGGCCAACACAATAATCCACACAGTGCGTACGTCCAGGGCAGAGCGGCCAACACAATAATCCACACAGTGCGTACGTCCAGGGCAGAGCGGCCAAACACAATAATCCACACAATGCATAAGTCCAGGGCAGAGCAGCCAAAAACATGGCCCAAAAAGAAGACATCACAGTCACACCAGTATAACTTTCATCTCACAGCACATACTAAATGTAAAGATAATGAAATGACAGAGTTTTTGACGGTTCCAAATCTGAGGAGGGAATTTGCCTCTGCTGTGTTTTGTGCAACAGATCCCTCTCAGAGATGTTCGCAACCCATTCCCACGAACAACGCCATCTATTGTGCCGAGTTGACAGCCTTGGTCATGGCTCTTGAAATCGTCTCTAAATTGAAACAAAGATTTCCTCATTTTGTTGGACTCCTTTCTGCTTTGGAGGCCATGTCGGCCATAATCCCCTGCACCCTCAACTGCTGAAAGTATTCGAACTGTTCTCCTCTCTGAAATCAGATGGATACAACATAGTTTTTGCTTTGGGTTCCCAACCATGTGGGCGTTCGAGGCAACGAGGTGTTGATCAACTTGCCGAGAGTGCCACAGAGAAAGAGATAGCAGATTGTCTATCCCTCACACTGACCTGAAACCCCAGACACAGGCATATGTCAAAGACCTCTGGCAAGAGGAATGGAACTCACAGGAAGATAATTGTACAAACCTTGTCTAAACCTGAAAAAGTTTTAAGGATGTGTTCCCGAGGCAGCCATAAAGACAAAACGGTTTTGTGCCGTTTGCATACAGGCCACTCTTTTTACACCCATTTTTATCTTTTAAAAGGTGAAGAAGCTCCGTGGTGCATTCCATGTCATGTACCACTCACAGTGAAATATATTCTTTTAGAGCACTGGGACTTTCACAATGTGAGACATATTTACTTTACAGCAGACTCCATGAAGACCTTGTTCAGAAATGTCCCACCTGTGTGATTTTTTAATTTCTGAAAGAGATTGACATTTTTCATCTGATCTCATATTTTACGGAAGAAGATTTTTAATAAAGTTTCTGGTTCATTTTAAAAAGATGTGTTTTAAAAGGATGTGTGAATATTTTTTTTGTTTTTTTTGTTTGTTGGTTTTTTGTTTCAATGACTAGTGAGTTGACTTCAATGTGGTGATAGCCCTGATATGGCGCTTTGCGGTCAGCTGGTCTATAAGCAATATTACCTTGCCTTACTTAATTGGTTATGATCTCCAGGTTGGTGACCATGTCTACATGCACAACTGGATTCTGGTTGAAACAAGATCCAGGACTTCTGGCAGCCTGGCTGGCGCTGTGTCACCACCAGCCCATATGAGCAGGTGTGTGCTATCCTGCCCACTGTCAGGTGGCCCGGTGAAGGTCATCAGCCAGAGAGACCTCTTCCCACCCACCAGTCTGCCAGATGAGGAACCAGAGTCTTCACCGCAGCAACAACCTGTCCCTTCTGCTGTCACCACAGACATCGACTCTGAAGAAGAGATGCTACTGATGCCACGTCCAAGGGCACAGGCACCACTGGTGCCTGGTACCCCCTCATCCTCTGGATGATGTTCTGTCTCCACCAGCCCTAGTGTGTCGCGCGCATGGAGGTCACAACACCTCAAGAATGAGGTAAGGGTGTAGAGGACAAAAACTGAAAATACGCACCATGCATACTATTCATCCACAGATAGAAATCATGACCTGCGATTGTGCACCAAAATCTTAATGTTCTTGCCACATCATTTCTTCCCATGTTCATTCATTCATGTTTGCTTTTAGCTGCTGCTTTATTTTCATGAAAGGGCATTGTGTTCCAAACCCATGGTGACCAAACTCTATAACTGATGCACAGGTTTAGACATACAAACAGAAAGGATGACAGTTGACTTTTTGGCAAGATAAGCAGAGAATGACTGGTATGTGTCCATGACATTTATCTCCCCTAAGTTCAAAATGCCGGAATGGTGCCGAACTTCTTCCAGTCCCAGAATTGAGCTCAACTTGCCATTGTGGATGATGGGTTTCAGTGTGAAGGGGGAGGGAAGGGTAAGGGGAGAGATGGGAGAGAGGGGATGATGATGGAGTAAGGGGAGGGGAATAGGAAAAAGGGGTGAAGATGGTGGATCCCAGTCAGGCCAGGAGGAACATACAGGCAGAGCCTAGTCAGCTAATGGAGAGTCTTTCATTGACATAGAAGAGTAGGCAAGGAAAAGACAGTGCCTGAAAAGAACAAAATGAATATTTTAAAGAAAGTGGCAAGCAAAATGATAAAGGGACACCATGTTTATAGTGTGGTAAATGTGAGTGGGAAAATGTCAGATGGTTTGATCATTAAGGTGATATTCTAGTCACTCTTACCCAGAATAACTTTGTGGTGACCGTGTGTAAGTCAGACACACAGACTCCTATGGAGGGCTGAGAGTTCAGTTTTCCTCCCCCAGTTATTCAATAGCAGTTCCGAACAGCTGGTAACTACCATTAGCTGTCAGTTATTCAATAGCAGTTCCTAACAGCTGGTAACTACCATTAGCTGTCAGTTATTCAATAGCAGTTCCTAACAGCCGGTAACTACCATTGGTGGGTGGTCAGTTTCCCTGCAGTCCCTTTCATACCTGCTGTTGGACCACAAAGACAGACCGGAAGGTGCTGCTCTCACAGGAAACGATGTACTGTGCCCATGATAGAGTGCTATCTACTTTTCTGTGTCTGCCAACATGTGGACTGATGACTGTGGATTTTTCTGTGGTCTGTGACCAGGGACAGCTGGTTTCCCTGCCCACTGCACACAGGATCTCTGTCTCCTCTGAACACTAACACAGTGACGAGGGACAGCTCTTTCCCTGCAGGCTGCACACAGGAACACTATCTCTGAAACACTAGAACTGTGACCAGGGACAGCTCTTTTCCTGCAGGCTGCACACAGGATCACTGTCTCTGGGACAGCTTTTTCCCTGCAGGCTGCACATAGGATCACTGTCTGCTCTACAACACTAGCACTGTGACCAGGGACAGCTCTTTCCCTGCAGGCTGCACACAGGAACACTGTCTCTGAAACACTAGCACTGTGACCAGGGACAGCTCTTCCCTGCAGGCTGCACACAGGAACACTGTCTCTCAAACACTAGCACTGTGACCAGGGACAGCTCTTTCCCTGCAGGCTGCTCATAGGAACACTCACTGAAACACTAGCACTGTGAACAGGGACAGCTCTTTCCCTGCAGGCTGCACACAGGATCACTGTCTCTCAAACACTAGCACTGTGACCAGGGACAGCTCTTTCCCTGCAGGCTGTACACAGGATCACTCTGAAACAATAGCACTGTGACCAGGGACAGCTCTTTCCCTGCAGGCTGCACACAGGAACACTCTCTGAAACACTGGCACTGTGACCAGGGACAGCTCTTTCCCTGCAGGCTGCACACAGGAACACTCTCTGAAACACTGGCACTGTGACCAGGGACAGCTCTTTCCCTGCAGGCTGCACACAGGAACACTCTCTGAAACACTGGCACTGTGAACAGGGACAGCTCTTTCCCTGCAGGCTGCACACAGGATCATTGTGTCTCTGAAACACTGGCACTGTGACCAGGGACAGCTCTTTCCCTGCAGGCTGTACACAGGATCACTGTCTCCTCTGAAACACTAGCATGCAGGCCACTCATGGGGAAAGGGAGAAAAAGAAAGGAAAGATGTCAACAACATACGAGAAATAAATTTATTGATGGAAAGAAGCCAAACAGTCCCATGCGAGATTCAAAACATGGAACAGGAATTTCCTGTTTCTTTGACGTGTGCATTATCCACAAGGCCACCAGTATCCACAGGGCCACCATTATCCACAAGGCCATCATTATCCACAGGGCCACCATTATCCACAGGGCCACCATCATCCACAAAGCCACAATTATCCACAGGGTCACTATTATCCACAGGGCCACCATTATCCACAGGGCCACCATTATCCACCAGGTCATCTGGGCACATCTGACTGACCTGTTGTTTGCTGCGTGCATGATCCACAAGGTCACCTGGGCACATCTGACTGACCTGTTGTTTTTGCTGTGTGCATGATCCACAAGGTCACCTGGGCACATCTGACTGACCTGTTGTTTGCTGTGTGCATGATCCACAAGGTCACCTGGGCACATCTGACTGACCTGTTGTTTGCTGTGTGCATTATCCACAAGGTCAGCTGAGCTCCCCTGACTGACCTGTTGTTTGCTGTGTGCATGATCCACCAGGTCATCTGGGCACATCTGACTGACCTGTTGTTTGCTGTGTGCATTATCCACAAGGTCAGCTGAGTTCCCCTGACTGACCTGTTGTTTGCTGTGCAGACACTACAGAGACGTGGTTCCCAGGATTCCATTCCTGCCTTGGCCAGCCAGGGACTTCAGCACCTCGCGCCTTGATGCCTGACTGCGCTGGTGTCTGCTGTCCAAGGACCCAGATCCTGCGTCTTTGTTCCTGACTTAGTTGTCGGTGATATGCACTGTGCAATGTGAAAAGATGTGCTCATCATCATTGCTGATTTGTGGACTTGGTTAACATGTAGCCATTGTGTGACAGTTTGGGGCATTGTTGTATTGTACATCTATAATATGTGTGTTTGACTGTGTGAAGGATCTCCTCACTAACAGTTTTATATTTGAAAGGTCTAAAAGTATTGTTTCTGCATCACTCTTCCCATCTTTCATCTGACATAATTTATAGTTTCATTGTGTTTCCTGTTTTCATCTCTTCACGTCTGGATCACCTCCAGTTTCAAAAAGAATTTGAAATTTATCCCAATTCTTTTCCACCCGTGGAAATATATTTATGTTCTTCCCAATCTAACAAAAGACCAATACTGATGCTGGAATTGTGATCTCTCTAAATTCCAAGTCCAGCCACCATGGACTTTTTAAACACCGCTATATTGGCTCTAAACTTGCCTTTTGCAGAGGAATCCACCAGCTCTCTGGCATACAATACTTTTAATTTTCCTTCAAAACATTTCATGGAAAATTCCAGATATGAGGACTTCTTTGCAGTATTTATTGCTCAACTGCTTGTGCCCAGAAATGTTCAAAACATCTCTGTTCCCTTTACTCTGATAAGCCCACAGATCTGGTCCTGGCACTCAAATCCAGACAGAATTTTGTAATTGTGATTCCCTTTCTGCTTTGGAGGACAGGGCTGGTCCTAACTATCCCTGAAGATGTCTTTAACTTAACATGTGTCATTGTTCTTGCTGTGTTTTCCAGTGTTGTTCATTTGAGGTATAGAGGATTGCCTGAATCCTGTGTCATTGTTCTTGCTGGGTTTTCCAGTGTTGTTCATTTGAGGTATAGAGGATTGCCTGAATCCTGTGTCATTGTTCTTGCTGGGTTTTCCAGTGTTGTTCATTTGAGGTATAGAGGATTGCCTGAATCCTGTGTCATTGTTCTTGCTGGGTTTTCTGTGTTGTTCATTTGAGGCATAGAGGATTGCCGGAATCGTGTGTCATTGTTCTTGCTGGGTTTTCTTGTGTTGTTCATTTGAGGCATAGAGGATTGCCGGAATCGTGTGTCATTGTTCTTGCTGGGTTTTCTTGTGTTGTTCATTTGAGGCATAAAGGATTGCCAGAATCCTGTGTCAATGTTCTTGCTGTTTTCCAGTGTTGTTCATTTGAGGCATAGAGGATTGCCAAGAATCCTGTGTCAGTATTCTTGCTGTGTTTTCCAGTGTTGTTCATTTGAGGCATAGAGGATTGCTGAGAATCCTGTGTCATTGTTCTTGCTGTGTTGTCCAGTGTTTATTTGAGGCATAAAGGATTGCTGAGAATCCTGTGTCATTGTTCTTGCTGTGTTGTCCAGTGTTTATTTGAGCATAGAGGATTGCCAAGAATCCAGTGTCAATGTTCTTGCTTGTTTCCCAGTGTTGTTCATTTGAGGCATAGAGGATTGCCAAGAATCCTGTGTCAGTGTTCTTGCTGTGTTTCCCAGTGTTTATTTGAGGCATAGAGGTTTGTCAAGAATCCTGCAAGTAAAATGTTGACCAGATCATCTGTCCCCAACACAAGCAAGTAAATCTGCCAGAAAATAGGAACAAACAAATTACAAAACGAAACATGATGCCCATCTTGCGTCAAATTAGAGAAAAAGTGATTGCACGTTTTTCGTTTTCATTGTCCTGAATGTTGCCATCTTGCCTGAAGAAGACCCAAGAGGTCAAAATGCATTGTGTTTTGTCTTGTAAATTGTTTGTCCCTGTTGTCTAGTGGACTTACTTTAATACCCTTTAAAACATAACTTTTCAGTTGTTTGACGTTATAGCCCAGCCAGTCACACAGGGCCTCTTCAGGGCTGTCGACACGCAGGAAAAAGGGTCACATAGTATGATGATGTGGTTGGCTGGGCTGTCACTGAACCCTTCCCACCTTTCCCAGGTGAACAAGCTGAGTGAAGGGTGACAGCAACACTGGCAGTACTTTGTTCCTGAATCCTGTTACCACATTGCTCTAGGTTTAGGTATGACTTGCCAGCATTTCAGTTTTTTTTTTTAGATGTCTTTATTATCTCTTTTTGGGGGGTGTGTGTGTGTGTGTGTGTGTGTGTGTGTGTGTGTGTGTAAAATATGGACCAGGTGGTGAAAATTGTATATGGTGTCAAGAGTGGACACTAGCTTTCTACTCTGCAGTCTAGTTGCCCAGGGATTCTTGTGCTCCATTTTTTTGACATGTTATCATTCTTGTAGTTTTTTCTGACCTGATCTGGGAGAGAACAATGTCTCCAGTCTAGTTGCTCATGGATTCTTGTGCTCCATTTTGTTTAGACATGTTATCATTGTTGTAGTTTTTCTCATCTGATCTGGGAGAGAACAGTCAGTCCATCAGAATGCCTGGCACCGTCAGCATAGCTCTCTCTTGTCCACCTGCGGCATGTCAACCGTTTACTTACCATAGGATTGGATCTTGTGGATTGTGGCTTTTTCAAAGTCAAACCATTTTCAGGATGCCACCTTTTTAGTTTTCCAGATTGCGATCTTTTCCCCGTAAATGTTTGACAGCCCTTAAAGACCATGTGTAGTTGGCTGGGCTGTAGCAATGAAAGACCATGTGTAGCTGGCTGGGCTATAGTAATGAAAGACCATGTGTAGTTGACTGGACTATAGTAATGATTATGAAAGACCATGTGTACTTGGCTGGGCTGTAGTCATGAAGACCATGTGTAGTTGGCTGGGCTATAGTCATGAAAGACCATGTGTAGTTGGCTGTGGGCTATAGTAATGAAGGACCATGTGTAGTTGGTTGGGCTATAGTAATGAAAGACCATATGTACAGGGTTCGCACAGGGCCCTAAAAGGCCCTAACCTTTTAGGCAAAAAATAGGGGCCCTAAAAGGCCTTAAAAAATCAAAATGAAGAGGCTGGAGGCCCTAAAACCAACAGCCTCACAAAAAAATTCCAAAAAAAACAACTTGTGAACAACAACAACAAAAATCAAAGAAGAATGATCAGAAAAGAAAACAAAAACCAATTTTCGTATTTTCATAATAGGTAAATGCCGAATCAGTACCGATCGATCATGGTGTAAAGTCGTTCAAGGGAAGTAACTCCACGACAAAATAACTGTGCTGTCCGCCATCTTGGACTTTCCATGTGTTGAACAAAGCAAGACCTCGGTTCGTTTTTCAATGAAATTTGTCATTTCGTTGAGAGTTTCTTTATAAGATTTCGTCAGTTTCACTCAGAGACATGGGGAAGTGCTTATTCCAAGATTTGTGGCTTGATAAATCTGAATATAAACTCTGGCTTCGCCAAGATAACTTAGATAAATATTAGTTCTGTTGTAGTTTTTTGTAAGAAGGGGTTTCACCTTGGGAAAATGGGTGAAAAAGCCCTTCAAACTCACCAAAACGGGAAGAAACATTCAGACTTGGAGAAGGCGAGTGCTACTGCAGCAGTGTCCTTAAATAATTTTTTTTGGAAAAGATCGTGACAGTGGGCAAGCCTCAAGTAGCACTAGTACATCAGGTTTTTGCTCTGAAAAAGCACTTGGTTGCTGGTCTTTCAAC
The DNA here is from genome assembly GCA_016801955.1 of Conus betulinus. Taxonomy (NCBI): domain Eukaryota; kingdom Metazoa; phylum Mollusca; class Gastropoda; order Neogastropoda; family Conidae; genus Conus; species Conus betulinus. The sequence continues at coordinate 6,513 of JADBJO010006350.1, read as the reverse complement.
GAGTTCTAGTGCTTCTATTGCAACTTCGTTTGGCCCTACTGCCCCTGTAACACCCCCGCTCTTTCCCTTCACACCCCCATATCACCAGCATCCTAACACAACTACATGATTACACCTGTCCACCACCTCAACACCAACCCACTATATATTCACAAAAATCACACCCACTCACACCACATCAACTTACAGTGGCCCCCCCCCCCCCCCCCCCCCCCCCCCCCACTGACCACTTCCTTTGCTTTGCCCACATTATGTCCCCCCACCCCATCCCTCTGTGTACAACAAGTATACTAAGGGGCTTGTGTCTCCCTCTCCCCCTCTACATGTATATAGATATGCTTAGATGTATGTTCATGTGTTTGTCGTGTGTGTGCATTTTTTTTTTAATACACAGATTCCCGTATACGACCACTATCATTATTACCACCACTCTTAAGATGTCCTGTGTATGCCAATCTATCTTTTTTTTTTTTTTTTTTTGCATAAGTATGTGGATGTGTGTGTGTGGGTGTATGTACATGTGTGTGCGTGCATGTATCATGCATGCATGTGTGCGTGAGATGATGATGATTTCATCTATGACAACTATCACCATCAATCAGTCATTGAGCATTGGCCCCCCCCCCCCCCCCCCCCCCCCCCAAGTGTCATTGAGCATTGGCCCCCCCCCCCCCCCCCCCAAAGTGTTGTTGCTGCTGCTGTTTTTTTTTTTTTTTTTTTTTTAAACTCAGCTGGCATTATCATGCCAATGCTATCATGCTATTTCACTTATGGCAGTGATCATTATCCTATATCACCGTTTGTCCCACTTACGACAATGACCAATTATCCATCAATCATCAATTTTATTCCTTCTGTTTTTTTTTTTCTCACCCATCCCCAACCAGCATTACTACATCAAAGCCACCACATTATTTCACTTGTGACAATGGTCACCACCCTATAGTACTGTAGATCTCATCTCCATCAGTCATTGATCATTTCCTTTACTCCCCCACTGGCATTATCATACTTGCCAATACACTATCCTACTCCTTTTGCAAAAATGACCATCATCCTACACCACTGTGGATCATACCTACACCTTGACCATGATCATCATCCAACCATCTTTGAACACCTCCCCCATTCCCCACCAGCATTTTACACCAATGCCACAACAATATTCCACTTACACAACAGTTATCATCATCCTACAGTACTGTGTATCTCAAATGATACATGATCATCACCCATCAGTCATCTACCCCTACCCCCCTCCACCCTCTTTCTCAACCTGCAATATTATACTAATGCCACCTTATTATTTCACTTACCACAATGACCATCATCCTACAGTACTATTGATCTCACCCATGCCAGTGAGCATCACCCACAGGTCATTGATATTTTCTTTTATTCCCCCAACTTGCACCATCACCACTACATTTTTTCCACTTATATAACAATAGTCATCATCCTATGGTACTACTGATCTAAAATGATTACCATTTATCAGTTACTGAAAATACTCCCATCCAGTGAACACCTTCATACTGCACTATATACGGAAATGAAGAAGCTGACCAATTGACAAAGGAAGGAGGACAGCAGCCCAGCTGTAAAAGGTGGCCTCCTTGGAATAAATCAAAAGTATTTCCAAGGAGACAAATAGGAGGATGACTTGAGTACTGGACTGTTCTCACTGGAGTGTTCTCTCCTTCAACCAGAGGCAGTGTGTGCTAGTCAGTCAAGGACAAAGCAGCTGTTGGTCAGGTGGAAAGAAAGCATAGGCCTACTTTTTTCTTCATCTTGTGACTTGTATTCCTAAGACTTCTGCCTTGTGTGTGCTGCAATAACACTGTGTTCACTCTAGCCATTGTAAAAGATTTCATTGTTTTCATACGGACATGGAATTGACAAGATTCATACCAGAAAATGATTAGGTGCTTGCTGAATGGAGGTCTGTATTGGAGAAAATGGCATGTGTGGGAGGCAATGGGGAGCACTTTTCAGCAGCATTTTCATGTGCCCTGATGGCCCTATTTTCTTTTATTTTAGGCCCTAAAAAAGGCCCTACAAGACCCTAAATTTTTTTCTTGAAAGTCTGTCTGAACCCTGGACTGTAGTTGGCTGTGGGCTATAGTAATGAAGGACCATGTGTAGTTGGCTGGGCTATAGTAATGAAAGACCATGTGTAGTTGGTTGGGCTATAGTAATGAAAGACCATGTGTAGTTGGCTGGGCTATAGCAATGAAAGACCATGTGTGTAGTTGGCTGGGCTATAGTAATGAAAGACCATGTGTAGTTGGCTCTGGGCTATAGTAATGAAAGACCATGTGCAGTTGGCTGGGCTATAGTAATGAAAGATCATGTGTAGTTGGCTGGGCTATAGTAATGAAAGACCATGTGCGGTTGGCTGGGCTATAGTAATGAAAGGCCATGTGCAGTTGGCTGGGCTATAGTAATGAAAGACCATGTGGGGTTGGCTGGGCTGTAGTAATGAAAGGCCATGTGCAGTTGGCTGGGCTGTAGTAATGAAGGACCATGTGTAGTTGGCTGGGCTGTAGTAATGAAAGGCCATGTGCAGTTGGCTGGGCTGTAGTAATGAAGGACATGTGCAGTTGGCTGGGCTATGTAATGAAGGACCATGTGTAGTTGGCTGGGCTATAGTAATGAAGGACCATGTGTAGTTGGCTGGGCTATAGTAATGAAAGACCATGTGTAGTTGGCTGGGCTATAGTAATGAAAGACCATGTGTAGTTGGCTGGGCTATAGTAATGAAAGACCATGTGTAGTTGGCTGGGCTGTAGTGATGAAGGACCATGTGTAGCTGGCTGGGCTATTGTAATGAAAGCTGTAAAATGGAAGGAAATCACACTGTCAGTACAATTTTTTTTTTTTTTTTTTATAAACAAGAAAGCAATTTGTTCATTTTGTATAGTATAGTAAGGAAAGCTATAAAATGGGAAGAAAATAACTCTGTGAAATTTTTTTTTTTTTTTATATAAACAATATATCAAATTTATTCGTGTTGTTTAGCATCAAGATATGTTTGTCAACACCTTTCGGAATGCCATTGCAAAACCTGAAGTGCTGTAGAATGGCTACAGTGGTCAGCATGGCCAAGTTTTATTGCCTGAAACATGGCAATATTATAATTTCTTTGTTCTTCTCATAGGTGACCTCTGCTTTTTTTTTGTTTTTGCTGTTTGTTTTTTTTTTTTAACTGAATACTGTGTTTAGAGATGTAGTACATGTTTAGAGATGTGGACAAAATCATTGAAAAAGTAATGGACTGTTGGTGGGGAGTAATATATCATCTCATTGTTGCCCACCCTACCCCATCAAGATCACCTGACATTCCTGTGCCTCTCGTACACATTTTTTTTTTTTTTTTATTCAACCCTTTTCTTTCACACAGATGGGGAAGAGCTACTCCCTCTCCCCTTCTTCAGTAGTTCCACTTAATTTCCTGCTTTCCATTCTCCTGCACATCCTCCCTCAGCCTCAGTGTGCGAGTCCATTGTTTCTCTTTTCTGTGCATCTGCTTCCATTCTGTTCCATTCCTATGCTTAAATTAATCTGTTATACATTATTATGTACACTATGAATGTGTCAGGTTTTTTTTGTTTTGTTTTTTTAAAAATTCCTGAGGACAGTTGTGTTCTCTGTGTGCCAACAGCTGTAACAGGGCTGTTTGATCAGCTGGGCCAGAGCAGAATCTGAACATCTTGCCAAATGCCCGTCGCCTTCTGCTTTCCATCCCCCAGCTCCCCAACCCACGCTCCCCAAAATCTGTCAACCTTTTTATCTTCCCACTTCTGTAATCTTGTGTTTTTCTCCCTGTCTGGGCAATTTTCCCATCGTTGTTCTGGAAACTCAAATTTTTTCTCTCTTACAGCAGTTTATAATTGCTTGTCTTTTTTAGTTTGGATTTATTTTTTTGGCTACCAAGCAATTAGATCATGAAATCTGTTCATACTGTCCAGAATCGATACTGGGCGTCGCTCACTCCAGTGTCTATTTGCCTATATTGATTGTATTTGTTCTTTGTGGCATTGAAGTGTTATCTCATGAAAAATCAGTGAAATGCATGTCATTATCAGTATAGCCTATTTTCATGTCTGAAAACAAGAGCTTAGCGAAATTGCTTCTGTTTATTTTACTGAATTTCCCCCCCTTGATCTGATTGACTTTTTTAGTGTGAGGGTTTTGTGTAAGTTTGACAGCCCTGAAAAGGCTCTGATCAGTGAGCAGGGCCACAAGGATTACAGTTTCTTTTTCAAAACCTGAAAACTTAAACCCAAAGTGACGTTAGGGGTATAATTGACCGAAAGCAAAATGTAAAATTCCGTCCACTTCCTGGCCCTCTCCCTCCATTTCACACACGTCTTCCGTTTTGGGTTGGGTTTTTTTTTACGTTTTCCAATATCTACCTAACTGCACCTGCTTTCCCTTACTGACCCTGATCCTGTTCAGCTCCACCCATTCTTTTGCCACAACTAGCCCTCCTGCTCAATCTCCACCCCTCTCCCCATGTTCCACACCATCTCTACCCACTTCTGTTCATGCCTTTCACATTTCTTATCCATTCTTTGTCACTGCAACTTTGTGTTACATTGCCTACATACCCTTCCCCGCTTGCTCGCACATGCAAACACACACACACATGCACGTACGCACATTTGTGTGTGCATGCTCTCCCTTAACATATCCCTTTTCAGCATTTTTACTTATTCTCATTTTCTCCAGCTGTTATTTTTCTCCTAGTGGGAACATGAACAGGAGTGGCCTTGTGCCTTGTTATTGCTATTGATTGTAGACTCCATTCTCTGCCATGTCCATCTCTTTCTGTCCTAAGTGACCACCCTAATCCACTGTCGTACTTTGTGAGATCATGGACTCTTTCCTGCCCTGTCCATCTTTCTGTCCTAACTGACCACCCTTACCCACTGTCGTACTTTGTGAGATCATAGTCTCTTTCCTGCCCTGTCCACCTTTCTGTCCTAAATGACCACAGTGGACTTTCTGAGGTCATGGACTCCATTCACTGCGGTCCTTTCTGTCCTAACCAACCACCCTGTCCACTGTATTTTTTGTGGAGAGAGACTGTGTGTGTGTGTTTGGGCATCTTGTTACAGTTATGGTGAAGGTGCTAATCTTTATTGAGAATGAACCTAGAGCAACTCCAGTTCCTGCTGTTGTATTCAAAACTTTCTTTATTCCATATATTTTTCTTTCCATTTCATTCCCTCTGACATATTCCATTTTACAACCTTCAAACCGTCTACTCCCTTTCACATCTCTTGAATATCGTCTCATTCTTGCACTTCTTCATATGCACACTGTTCTGTTCACCTCCCTGACTTTCTACACTTTACTTTTGCTGACAACCCCAGTTCTCGGTGCTATTTCCCATATCCCATATCAAGATTTTGCGTATTCCCTGATCTTTGTCTTCCAGAGGTCATCCTTTGCATTGCCTTCTAATTTCAAGGTCAGGTGAAACAATCTGCTCTGCTGCCTACCCAGTTCTACCTCCACACATAGGCACTCTTCAGAATTAAAGCATTTAGTTTGTATTATTACCTCCACTGCCCAAACCTTCCAAACTAACATAGCTCTCTGATTTGACCGACCATTCCCACAGCTGTTCCAACACATTCTGTTCAAAACCATTTGCATTCCAGTACCTCTCTCAGTCCTGATTGTGCCACTTCTCTGCTCTGTATCCTTTGATTGTTCTTATTTTTTTAGCATTTCAGTGTAGCTACCTTCTATACCTGTAAGTACGTTTTAAATAGAACTTCTTCAGAAATTGGCACTTTTCTACAAATGTTCTGTTGTCCAAGTTATTTCATTCCATTCCCTTTCACTTCTGTCTCTGTTAACCAATTTTTTTTCCTGTGTGTGGCATTGTCCTATGACAGGGTAACACTGGATCTTGTATGTTTATATCCACTGGTATCTGTTTCTGACAGTACCAGAAAAGAATACTGTATGTGTACATCAACTGATCCATTTGATGTAGGGAAAGGAAGATGGCTGTAACTCGTGTCTGAGGTGAACAAAGGCAGGTATGGGAGTGTGCATGTTTGTGGAGGATATGCATGTTAGTTTTGGATGTTGGAGCTATTTGTGATGAAGTGTCTCCCCTCCCCCCCCTCCCCCTGTCAAAGGCTATGTGCATAGTGGACCAGGACAGGTTGGGTTGGGTGCACAACTTTGGCAGTAGCTCTGAGTAAGTTGGAAAAAATCATCAACCTGATTTTTCCAACTTGCTGCCAAAGTCGTGCATAGTGCACCCCCCTTAACCCCGTCCATGTCCACAATGCACATAGCCTAACATCCCCAAATCCCCTTCCAACTGTCTCTAAATGCATTTGAAATTCAACCGAGTAATGTACATATGTTAATGAGGGCAGGATGTAGAAAAAGTTTGACAACACCAGCACATCCTTGATGAAACACTTTCTGTGGGTGTATGAAAAAGGCAGCCATGAAACTTGTATTGATGGAGAATATAGATAA
>JADBJO010006349.1:127500-136052 GCA_016801955.1 Conus betulinus | reverse complement strand
TTGACTGACTTTTTGGTTTGCAATCCATATCAGTCAGAATTGCAAAGCTACCCCATCCTGAAAAAAAAGACTACTCAACATGTTCTCAGACTCCAAGTTCATAGAAGGGGAAGTGACCACATGAAAGCTCTCCTGTAACAGAAATCAACTGTGACCCATTTGACAAACTCTCCAGTGATGGGAGTCAGTTGGTGGTTGGCTGACCTGAATTTGCATTCTTGATGCTTAACTCTTTCATCCCCTACAACCAGGTTTTCAGATTTGCAAAAATCCTATCCTTCCTTCCTGCAGCCCAAAAAACTGGGCACCACCAAATCCCTCCTTTCCTTCCTGCAGCCTGCACTTCGTGCAACTCACGTCATCAGTACACGTCATGACCGGTCGCTTGGGGGGCAATGTTTTGAATGGAATGGATGCCAGATGGCCCCTACAGCCTGGGAAAGTGGTTGCCGCTCTAATCTGGCTGGTTTGCTACTGCGTACGTGACAGCTCTCACTTTACACTTCCTCTTTTTTTCCTCTAAATCCAGGAATGAAGCGAATACTCATAAGAATCTAGGAACAAGGGGAAGTAATGGTTCATAGAAAAGTATGAATGAAAGAGTTAGCAAATATTTTTAATTGGTATGGCCAAAATATCAAATTCATATTGATTTGGAAATAAATGTGTTAAATTTCAGTCAAAGAGATATCTGAAATCAATTTCACAGCCCACCCAAAAAGTTCTAAGGTGAATAGGTCAAACACACGTACCTCAGTCGAGCATCGGGTACTGCATTTCGCAGGTTGTATTCCCTTTAAGTGAGAAAAGACACTTCCAAGTTCAATTAAGAATCAGTCTGTTGTTCACTGTCACACAGAACCCTTTGCAAACTACATTAGTGTTTTGATCACTGTCACATAGAGACCTTTGCAAACTACATCAATCTTTTGTTCACTGTCACACAGAAAATCTTTGCAAACTACATTGTGGATCAATGGCTTCAGCCGAAAGAAACTATGGTTTGTCATTAGGTCACACACTTGATGCACAAACCAACTGTTCCTTCAAATGAGAACGTTGTGAGGTCACCCTGAGGGCATGGAAAACAAAACAGGAAAAAGGAAAACAGTCTAAGTTCACACCATCAACAAGTCGGTGGAACCATCAAACTCATTTCTTTTTCCGAATTTCACACAAAGAAAACCTTAAACAAGGTTGGAAATGGGTGGTGCTTGTATACTTTTACAACCCCTTACAATCGTAAGGCAAGCATGTGCTCAACTCTCTTCAGCATACATCCAGAACAGCAACGCTACTTTCAGATGTCCTAACAAATCTACAGCAAACCACCAATGGTTAAAAAAAAAACAACCCAAAACAAGAGAAACACAAGTTGGATGAGAAAATGGTAAGAGAGACAAGCAATAAAAGAGCTTACCATGTCTGATGTAGGTCGCACAGGGTCATTGGGGTTTGAGCCGTGGGTCAAGGCCCGCGTGGACTGTGTCAGGTCCTTGGGGGCTTGAAGTCAGGTCCTTGCCCATGGTGGCCGAATGTCCATCAGTCGACCTGCCCGGCAAAGTGGGGAAGATGTTATGACTGAATTCCTGTTTGTAGCTAAAGCTGACCATGTGATTGTTGTGAATATTAGAAATTTTGTATGAAACAAAGTTTTGACTAATATCCTGTTGCAGGTAAAAACCTGAAATCTAAGGGAGATTGAACACAGATCTTTATCACCACCAATGCTAAAAGTTGTGTGTGGGGCTGTTGGAACTGGTAGTGTGTGTGTGTGTGTGTGTGTGTGTGTGTGTGTGTGTGTGTGTGGTGTGTGTGTGAGTAGAGCATGTGTGACAGTGTGTGTGTGTGTGTGTGTGTGTGTGTGTGTGTGTGTGTGTGTGTGTGTGTGTGTGTGTGTGTGTGAGTGTGTGTGTGCGTGAGTGTGTGCATGAGTGTGAGTGTGTGTGTGTGTGTGTGTGTATGAGGTGTGTGTGTGTGAGAGTGTGTGCATGAGTGTGAGTGTGAGTGTGTGTGTTGTGTGTGTGTGTGTGTGTGTGTGTGTGTTTGAGAGAGAGAGAGAGAGAGAGAGAGAGAGAGAGAGAGAGAGAGTGTGTGTGTGTGTTGTGTGTGTTGTGTGTGTTTAGGTGTGAGCGTGTGTGTGTGTGTGTGTGTGTGTGTGTGTGTGTGTGTGTGTGTGTATGTGAGTGTGTGTGTGCGTTGAGTGTGTGTGTGAGTGTGAATGTGTGTGTGGTGTGTGTGTGTGTGTGTGTGTGTGTGTTGTGTGTTGTGTGTGTGTGTGTGTGTGTGTGTACAGATGCATAGACAAATACATATCTATACAATACACTTTTGGCATTTTCATGTACAAAAACACCATGCGTGTCTTTGGTGATTTTCATCAGCCTGTACAAGTATATACTGTCTTCTTCCTTCAACTTTCTTTTTTCCCAGCTGCTGACAATTTCCTTTGTATTGGAAATGTGTATTCTCTACTGGAAATTCATATGGTTTTGGTAATGAAAACGTGTGGTATATGCCCAGGGCCTAGAAACATAATCCAAATGATGTCTTTGGTTTAATAATGGTTAAAACTTGAGAACATATTTTCACATCAGATTACATCCATAGCACCGCATAAGGTTAAAAGCAGTTTTCATGCTGGACTAAAATAACTTGGACACCAACTAAGAAGTAACAAAAAGTCCAATGCATGCATTTGAAACATTCAAAATCAAAACTACAATATACAAAGTTTATCAGTAAATAAATGTGGACAAGCTGTCAAAAATGAAGCATGAAAATAAATATACTGACTAATATAACCAAGATGAAGTGAAAAGTAGAAAATGCCAAACATGCATTTCAAGCATTTAAAATCATAACCACAATAAACCAAGTTTGCCAGCACATAAGTATGGACATATGGTCAAATACAAAACATAAGAATAAATATGAGTCAAAAGATCAGCATTTGTCCCCTGCTCCACCCAATTAATTGCCAAGCGGTGAGCTTCGTTCACAGTCAGTATGGCTTTCCCTGCAAAACAGTTAGTCCCCATTTCAGACACAACACACAGCACTCCACTGACCACATGCCAAAAAATGACCATCACCCAACCTGGGTCAACGGATGGACTGAGGTCTTGATCACAGCCAATCACGCGGAAGGATACAGAATTTGGCAGATCGAATGACACAGATATCAATATATATAAATGATGGAGACAGAGATGATAAATTATAGCAACCAAGCAAATGATTGAGGTAACTTGTGTTTATATCCTCTTTAGTCTCTGATGCAGACATGATAACTGTTGTCTCAAGGGCAGGACGCCAGAAAGCAGATCCTTCCAAATTATGAATCAGCGTTTTTATTTCAAAACATCAAGAAAAGTAGGCATTATTAGTTCAGTTCTCACTCTCAAAACACCTGAAATTAGCCAGAAGAATGTTTCCTCCTTTCAATGCTGAAAAGAAAAAAAAAAAACCCAACTAATGTTTTGAGGAAACTTATTCTGCTATGGTCACTTTCTATCACATAATCTGAAGGCCTATTTCCCATTTTCTGATAAACTGTGTCTCTTAGCCTTACGTATTGAAATATCTGCTTTTATCTGACAAATCTAGGACATCCAATAGCCATTCTCATTCCTATTGACCTCATCTTGCCATGGTGACAGAAGGCCAGTCTCTCAAAGGCATTCACACACACACACACACACACACACACACACACACACACACACACACACACACCCACACACACACACACACGCAAGCGCGAAAATTAAAGAAGAAAAGAACTGGCTTTAAACATTAGCTACAAAAGTTGTTATAAAGAGGAACCAGCATCTTTTGTGTGTGTTTGGTGGGCTGATGTGAGGAGGTAGGATGATGAGGACAGCAGGAAAGGGCAAAGAGACTCCTCTGATCAGTAGATTCACATGTGTGTTTGGTGGGAGTGAAGGAAAACACACATACACAGAGGAGCTTGAATGTTGATCTTTTCTTTCCACTTTAGGAAGAACCCTGAGCATAGGAAAAATGGGATGCGTACATTTCTTCTATATCATTATCATATAAGAAGAGATGAAGAACACAACCATCATCCCAGCAAAAACAGCAAAATGTGATGGCTTTCATTATGTCTGTATTTTGCTGGCTTTCATTATGTCTGTGTGCACGCTACACAACACTTATTTTGCGTATTTTTGGGTGTGGTGTGGAATATCATAGACTCCTCATCATCTCATGATGTTGTGTTTAGGTCAAAGTTCAACAATTTTGCGAACTGACACAAAAAATCAGAGCATAAAAGCTGTACATGTTTGATAAAATGATCCTGTTAACTTTTATAATGCTTCCACAGATTTTTCAAGAGAGATGCCTGAACCATGAGCTTTCGGAGCTGGTCATCATGTGTACAATCACTCACTCAGACCCTGACAGCTACTGGCTGAGTCTCCACGACAGTTTTCAGCAGTGCTTGCTCTTCATTCCGTGTCTGTCAGAATTCACTGGACGAGCATGCCAGTAACTGGACTTTCAGAGCCAAGGGAATATGATGGTGTAGTGAAGTGAAAGGTCACTGCATCCCCTTCCATGCCCGCCCTCAAGGATGGAGCAGAGGGGGAAGGGGTTACATGGGTTGAGAACATCCCCCCTCACCCCTCTCTGGATCTATGTTGAAAAACATGAAAATTTCAACCATGTCTTGAAATAGAAAAGTCAACAGAAGAAATGCTGTAGAATTGGTCTGAATAAATAGAGATTTAAATATTTTTGAATAAACCAAAAAAAAAAAAAGGGGGGGGGGGGGGGGGGCGCATTTGAACAGAGACCAGAAACAATGGGTGTGTGCGTGTGTGCGTGCGTGCGTGCATGCATGTGTGCGTGGGTGTGTGTGTGCGTGCATGTGTGTGTGTGTGTGTGAGACCACTGGTACACGTTGTAAATCATTTTCTTACTCACTCCGCCATATTTAACAAATAAACTAAAATGCACAAGGAGTGACAAGAACGATATCTTTCAGTTGTTCTTGCCTGTGAATTGACAGAATATAAATTCACACAATTTTTTTTAACAACCCACTCTTTTCACAAGGATAATGAATGAAATATGCGGTGTATTCAAAAACAAAACAAAACAAAACTTATCACATCTAAAATGGACTTTCAAAACTTGAGCACAGAAATTACATTGATGTGTTTCTAATGCCTCCAGGCTCTTCATTTTTTTCCCCAATGGAAAGTGACATAACAGGAGATGACACAAAAATGCAAGGTTGTCATTTTAAACAACACAGACACAGAATTCTGACGCATGCATGGCAAAAGATCAGATAAGCGCATGCATGTTGGTTCTCTCCCTTCATCACACATTTGATCAAGCCAGAATGAAACCTCTCCTATCTACAATAATACTTCCATGGACGAAAAAGGCTGTTAATGTGGGAGGAGGGTAGGGGGGGGGGGGGGGGGAGGGGGGGGGGGGGGGGGGGGGGGGGGGGGGGGGGGGGGGGGGGGGGGGGGGGGGGAGGGGATGCAAATTTTCCATGCAAAGCAGAAGACTGTTAATCATGCCTGAGCTCACACCTAGCATTTTTCTTCCTCCTGAAATGTGTGGCCCCACACCACCACTGCATTCCCCACCAAAGCCTTCACCATGATCCTCACTCCTTTACCACAGATCTGTATCTCTAACTGGGTGGTAATGATCTGGCCTGGGCGATGCTTTGCAACGGCAGTGGACCCTTCCATACGGAAGGACTGCCATCGGGGTGTCGCTCCAAGCAGCTGATACCTACAAGAACCACCAGGGGGCACTGTTCATAGGTTTACCATATGAAATGATAGAGGCTTTGTGCTTCTTTGTCAGTCTGACAGCTGGGAACTGAAGTAGAAGAAGACGATGGAAGAAAAAAAGAAATGGATGAACAACAAGAAGAGCAAGAGGAGGTGGAGTAGGTGGAGCAGAAGAAGGAGGAGGAGGAGAACAAGAAGGATAAAAGGAAAAAAAAGGAGAAGAAGAAAGAGAAGATGAAGAAAATTGACAAAAAGATAGAAGGAAGAAGAGAAGAATAAAAACAAGAAGAAGAAGAAGAAGAAGAGCAAGAAGAAGAAGAAGAAGAAGAAGAAGAAGAAGCAGATGCTGCTGCTGGTGCCGCTGCTGCTGCTGCTGTTGATGATGATGAAAAAGAGGGAAAAGAAATGAAGAAAAAGGAGGACAAGATGGGGGAAAAAGCTGGAAGAAAAGAAAAACATTAAATAGGAAGAAAAAGATGAAAGACATAAAAGGAAAAGTTGAGATGTAAAAAAAAAAGGTGTGAAAAAACATAAAAAAAAAAAAAGCAAAAAAAAGCAACTGAATAAGAAAGAAGAAGATAAGAAAAAGGAGAAAGAACAACAAGAAGGAGAAAAAAAAATTAGAAGGAAGAGAAGTTATAGATGTGGAGAAAATGGAAGAAGATGAAGAAGAGTTGAAGAAGTGGAAGAACAAAAGATGGAAGAGAAAGATGAAAAAGAAAAAAAAAAAAAATGAAGGAAAATGAGAAGCTAAAGAAGAAAAACAAGAAAGATGAAAGAGAGATGAAGAACAAGATTTCTGATTGCGGATACAATGTATAAACCAAATAGTTTTTGCTGACATCATGGCCTTAAAATTGTCAAATAGATTGTAAATAAAAATATTGACAAAGTACACACAGATATTGACAAATCATGCTGTTGAAGGTGCATAAATACATTGACACAGAGAGAGAGAGAGAGAGAGAGAGAGAGAGAGAGGGAGGGGGGCAGACACAGACGAGCAGAGTTGATTAAGCATGATAATAAGTATAGCATTACAACTAAACTCTACCTAAATGAAAAGAAATAGATTAATTCTAAATTAGTCACAACATAAATGAGAAGAAGCAGATCAATTATAGGGAAAACAGATGTCAGTGAAAAAATATGCATACACATAAAAAGTGCAAAAAAAAAACACCCCAGATATCAATCATCGTATATACATGAAAAGTGAAAACAAATGTGTAATCCCGATCCCCACCCCCTTTGTCGCATCATATACACAGAACACAGATGCGTGCATATATGTGCATACATTATATGTAGAAAGCTGAAAACTATACACAAGATATCTAAAACACACACCCTCGTTTTGAAAGGGGGGAAACGATCTCCAAGTCAGCTTGAAAGACAAGAATATCAGTCTTACTGAACGTGTAGACGAAGAAGCAGAAGATGAAGAAAAAGAAAAACGAAAGAATGAAAGAATAAAAAGTAGTAAGAAGATGGAAAAAAGGAAGGAACAAGATGAACCAAGACGGGCCAGAAAAAGAACAAAAAAAGGAAGTGAAGATATGATAATGCAATGGGAAAGATAAGATTTATATTTCACTATAGACGAGTAAAAAAGCAAATGTCATTCTATCAAAATTCAGATCCAGTTTCAGAAAATGCATCTGTATTTTACGGATGAAAAATATTTATATTTCACTACAGAGGAGTAAAAAAGCAAATGTCATTCCATCAAATTCTGATCCACAGTTTCAGAAAATGCATCTCTATTTTACGGATGAAAAAATATTTACATTTAACTACAGAGGAGTAAAAATGCAAATGTCATTCTATCAAATTCCGATCCACAGTTTCTGAAAATGCATCTCTATTTTACGGATGAAAAAGATTTATATTTCACTACAGAGGAGTAAAAAACAAATGTCATTATCAAATTCAGATCCACAGTTTCAGAAAATGCATCTCTATTTTATGGATGAAAACGAAAGTATGACAAGTAAGCATGAAGGAAGCCATGTCAAACAGCACCTGAGGACAAATGAAACATGGAAGGCAGAGTGGATGCACAATGGAGGAACACTGAAATCAGCCATGACTTGCCCACAAACACTTTTGCATCGTGTCATAAATGCTCACCATGTGTGGTCTGCTTTAAACACACAAGATGCAGTCACACAAACCATTCACGATGTGCCCCCTGCACAAACAGGCCTGACATTACAGACCTCCCAAACAGCGCTCAGCACAGCCCTCAGTGAGAAGTCTAGCTAACTGCAGAATGAGCCTGAATGTGGCTGTGGCTGGTTGGGCCGCAAGAAGCAGCACAGCATTAATGCACATAGGGTGAGACAACAAACCATCCCTCACCCCCCAAAAAACCACCTTGATCATTTCAGAGAATGATACAGGAAATTGGTCCCAACAGATTCCAGCTTCCTAGTACAACTCTTGGCCATACTGTCAAACACCTGAAACCAGCTGAAATGCAGAAAGTTGCCAGTTTTGTCAAATTCATCTCATGGATGTTTGAGGGAAAAAAACATATACATTTACAGGAAGAAAGCATAGTCATCATCATAATGAGTATAATGCAACAAAGTGGTACAGTTCACTTTTTGCAAAGACTTCTTGGCAGCTACCCTGCAATTCCATAGTACTTACTCACGCAAGTTTGTCACAAGTCATGATGGCACACACTGGGTCTGTCAAGAGTTGCTATGCAATCTAGCTCAAAGGCGGTGTGCTTGGCCTATGGTGCACCTACTTCTG
>JADBJO010006349.1:120000-122500 GCA_016801955.1 Conus betulinus | reverse complement strand
CAGGAAGCGTTTGCGCTGTGAATCTGTCCACAGGTCAAACTGAAAACCAGAAGTGATTCAAACTTGTTAGAGAATCAACAGTATTTACCACACAATTTATATGCACTCTAGTATAGATGTGTCTGATTGTAGCATTACATATTAGACAGAAAAGAAGAAAAATGGCCAGAGGAAAGCAAGAAAGTGTGAAGTGGAGGCGGAGTAAGAGGAAAAGAGGTTTCAGAGGGGACAGGGGAAGGTGTGAGGGAAAAAAAATGGGAAGACAAAAGGAAGACAAAGTGGATTCCATTAGAGCCATTCATTTGCAGGTTTTCTTTCTTCCTTTTCTTTTTTCAGCCTCACATAGAAAGAGTAGCACCACCTAATCAAATTTCATCTACTAAATGAATGTATCTTTGACAGTGTTGCTCAGATTTTCAGACCAACACTGCAGGTATCTGTTTCTGCTAGGCCTGGCTGACTACACAATAAATTAAGAGAGTATACAAAGCGTACAGCCCTGCTTTACATGTTCTCTCAGACCACACTGGAACTCCAACATTTTCTTCATCCTTTTGGATCATCACCAAAAACTTCTTTAAGTCTGCGGCCCTTTATGTCCAGCTCGCATGGTCACTATAATTTCCATTTCATCTCCATGCCTCTGCCCATGGTAGGTTCATGTCTAGAATATTGTAAGTTCCTGGCGACTGGTTCTTAAATGCCTCACAGTGAAGTCTGTAAAGGGGGACATTCAGTCATTCTGGCTCTGTGACTAAGTGAGTATTATAATCAGTAGAGGGATTAGAAGGTGGCATCCAGGGTGCATCTTACACTGGATCAGAACAAGCTGTACGGAGTGCCACAGAAGTGACTCAACGGCAGTGCAGTGTCTCTTCTGTATGACTGCCTCATGATAACCTGACACTGACTGCTCCCTGTGGACTGCTAGCACTGGGGCTGCCTCAAGGTGAGTTTGGGTGTGGCTGTACCTGGGGTGGCCACACTCAATGAAAGGGGCGTAATACCTTCCAGACAGCACAGACATTGTAACAGCCAAAAACAAACAACAAAACCCTGATATGGCCTACAGACTTTGATTACCTTTCAATGGTTTGGTCTTCCTCACACTCACACACAGCGTAACAATTCTAAGAATACAAATCTTACCATAAAAAAAAGTGCTACAACATTACTGTTACATGTACAGAACAAAGTGGATTACTGTTTTCAAACAGCAAATTTTTAATTCATCTGTGAAATAAATTTACGTTTGCCAACATGTAAGAATGAATTCATATGACTTTTTTCCTTCCTTTCTTTTTGCTTTTTTTCTTTCTACCATGAATTTTACTTTCCTGCAGCTAAAACAATTTCCTCTGAAAACAAATTTTGAAACAATGATGAAAATAAGAAACACATGCTCACCCAGTGTGACACGAGATCTCTCCTCTCTTTAAAAATCTGAAACAAAAATGAAATACTTTAACCAAGAAAAGTTCTCAGTAATAATCACAATGTTAATACAGTCATGATATTCCATAAAACAAAAAGTATCACCCCCCTTCTCTTTCCCATCCTCTATCCCCTCCTTACCCGTAATGTATTTGTACACATATTTACAGTCAATGCTTTAAATTACAATTTTCCTATCACTCAAGTGAAATAAGAATTGGTATGAATTTTTCTTCCCCCAAAAATACTTGGACTACCCGAGAACAATTTCCAGTTCATGCACAGGAAAAAAAATGAAAACCTTACTGTTGCAATTATCAGCATGGATCCAGAATCTTTTGATACACACACACACACATTATGCATTACTACACACACAGAAAGAGATGTATACGGCTGATTCTCTCTCACACACACACACACACACACACACACACACACACACGCACACACGCACACACACACACACACACGCACGCACACACACACACACACACATACACACTGTAGCCAACACACACACACACACGCACGCACGCACACACACACACACACACACACACACACACACACACACACACACACACACACTCACACATACACACTGTGGCCAACATATTCACAATCACATCCCTCCTCACTTATACAGACTTTGACTACCTGTTCACATATTCTTTCACATACAGACACACACACATTTGAGGTGAGACATCACAGGTTCAAACAGCCTCACCTGTTCATTGGATGGCTTGTGGACAATGGGAGTCCATGCACTGTTGTGCGTTTTCAGCTTCAGTGTGTGAATCTGATCCATGGACGCCGTCTTTTCACGTCGCAGGTTGGTGGTTCTTCCCAGAACCTTGGCATCATCTTCTGTGATGGACAACCTCGTCTGCATTTTGACTGTCTTCTTTTTGCTCATTGGCCCTCCATTGGTCGCCATGGTGACCTACAATGTGAGTTTGTTGGAAGTTTCTGTTGAATGCAAATGTATTGGTTCCTGATGCCCCCACCCTCTCCCCTCTCTTTCCTACTCATCCCCCCCCCCCCCCCCCCCAGAAAAAGC
>JADBJO010006349.1:105000-107500 GCA_016801955.1 Conus betulinus | reverse complement strand
GAGGTGGACCCTTTCTTAAAAGGAACAAGAGACCTGTAGTGTGTTACACCAATGATTATACAAATAAAAGAAAACATTTCACGTATATGATTTGCACATTTCGATGGCATGCTTTTGGAACCAGATTTAACAGCAAAGTACCTAGCATTGTGGGTTTGATATAACTTTAATCCAAGTGCTTCTTCATAGTGGACAGCTGAAACCATTTTTACCAAGTCGTATGAGATAAGACTCACGGGTTTTGTTTAGAGACGTTCTAGCTGATAATGATCCCATGGTCAAAGTTGCTCATGGTTTACAAAAGTCTTGTCAGCTTTTTACTTTTATTATTTGACAAATAGTTATTGTTCTTTTAATATAAGTTAATACTTTTCGATTTTTTTTTTTACATGGGTAATGATATTTATACAATTGAAATTTTACAGAAGTACACATACAGTTTTATATGCATACACAATCACAGGTAACCTAAATAAAAATCAGTACACTATTCAACTGATTTTCCTTTTCCGTTGTCTCTGCCGTTTTTTTCCAGCTGATATCATCTATATTACCTGACATTAAACAAAAGAAACTACATAGGCATTAAACAAAAGAACTGACACAGAAATGTTCAGTGTGCGTTGCGATTGAAGGTGAACTTTTTTCAGTATATGCAGCACGAAGTCCTTAAAACTAACACCACCAGAGCAAAAGCTGATGGAATGACACTCTTGGAACTGTTCTACCAGTCGACAAGACCCATGCACATGGGACCCTATTGTATTCTAGATATCGTAGTTACTGATATCACGTGAAAACACTAATTTAGGCTGCGAGAAAACGGTAATCATAATGCGATTATATGGCGTCATTTTGGCGTGAAAGGAATGATATTCACCAGTTTTATTTCCACAAAGTCGGATAATGAGTCAAAAGCAAGGAAACGCCTAATGGCTCTGGTAAGCTGTGAAAAGAATTCATCATTACAGCCGTTCTTTCCCAACTTTCAGTGTCACTAGATTTTGATAAGCTGTGTTCCAAGAGTTCATCATTAGAGCCGTTCTTTCCCAACTTTCAGTGTCACTAGATTTTGATAAGCTGTGTTCCAAGAGTTCATCATTACAGCCGTTCTTTCCCAACTTTCAGTGTCACTAGATTTTGATAAGCTGTGTTCCAAGAGTTCATCATTACAGCCGTTCTTTCCCAACTTTCAGTGTCACTAGATTTTGATAAGCTGTGTTCCAAGAGTTCATCATTACAGCCGTTCTTTCCCAACTTTCAGTGTCACTAGATTTTTGATAAGCTGTGTTCCAAGAGTTCATCATTAGAGCCGTTCTTTCCCAACTTTCAGTGTCACTAGATTTTGATAAGCTGTGTTGTGTTCAAGAGTTCATCATTAGAGCCGTTCTTTCCCAACTTTCAGTGTCACTAGATTTTGATAAGCTGTGTTCCAAGAGTTCATCATTAGAGTCGTTCTTTCCCAACTTTCAGTGTCACTAAATTTTGATAAGCTGTGTTACCAGAGTTCATCATTACAGCCGTTCTTTCCCAACTTTCAGTGTCACTAGATTTTGATAAGCTGTGCGTGTGTTCCAAGAGTTCATCATTAGAGTCGTTCTTTCCCAACTTTCAGTGTCACTAGATTTTGATAAGCTGTGTTCCAAGAGTTCATCATTAGAGCCGTTCTTTCCCAACTTTCAGTGTCACTAGATTTTGATAAGCTGTGTTCAAAGAGTCGACAGTCTGTGCAATGACAGCAATAGTATTCGTGTGCAGGCATGAGTCATGATCACACACACACACACACACACACACACACACACACACACACACACACACACACACACACACACACACACACACACACACACGATACGCACACACGCGCGCGCAAAGAGTTCACACACACACCGTTCTTACCACACACACACACATACACACGGGCGCGCGTGCGCGCGCGTAATACAGACAGACATCAGACACACACACACACACACACACACACACACACACACACACACACACACACACACACACACCTTGAATCTCAGGGGAGCAAGCAGCCTCGCATGCAGTCATGTTGTCAAACCTGTTGAGGTTACCACCACATCCTCCATAGTTGAACTCCTCACACTGCTCCGATGTCGAGTTATAGAAATACCTGGGCATGATCGCCAGACAGCGCCCTGGCGCAGCTGGCAGTGTGCAGATGTCTATTTTTCTATCTTCATAAGCTGTCACACACACACACACACACACACACACACACACACACACACACATACGCACACACACACACATTGTTCAGTATGTGCTGTGATCACATTATGACCTTTTTCCAGTATGGCTGCATGGAGATCTCAAAATACTAAAAAACAAAAAAAAAAAAACAAAAATAAAGAACACACAACAACAACAACACACACACAACAACAACAACGACGACAAAACATTAAGAGAACAAGTTATCTGAGGGACTGTTACACCCATTCACAAGCCCCATTTATATAGGCAGCCT
>JADBJO010006349.1:95000-100000 GCA_016801955.1 Conus betulinus | reverse complement strand
CCACCCCACGCCACATCACAACATACATACACATGCGTGCGCGTGCGCGCGCGCGCACACACACACACACACACACACACACACACACACACACACACACACACACACACACACACACACACACACACACACACACACACACACACACACACACACACTTACATACACATACACATATATACACACACACCTTCAGGCACAGGTCTGGAGCAAAAATCCTCGCATGTAGTCTTGTTCCTAAACCTGTTGAGGTTTCCATGACATCCTCCATAGACGAACTCCTCACACTGCTCTGATGTTGCGTTATAGAAATACCTGGGCAAATACATTCTGCATATCCCCGTCTCTGGTGGCAGCGTGCAGATGTCTATTTTTCTATCTTCATGAACTGGCAAACACACACACACACACACACACACACACACACACACACACACACACACACACACACACACACATAAACACACGCTTTCAGCATATGGTATGCTCAAAGATGAACTTTTTTGCAGTCTGGCATGCAGTCCTCAAACATACACTAAAAGAACAAAATCTGATAGAACAAGTCATCTTAGGACTGTTATACTACTCGATAAAATCCCAATGATGTCTGAAAGCCTGTTTGTTTCTGAAGATTACAATCACTGGCTTCACATTAAAACGGTAGTTATGGGTGTGAGAATAAAATGACGTCATTACGGCGTGGAAACAATCATCGTGACCAGTGTTGACGCTATTACAATATTGCGTAATGCGTCAAAAGTATGGAAACAGCCTTCTGCCTCTGGTCAGCCGAGAGAAGACTTCATCCTCAAGGCCGTTCCTTCCGCTTGCAATATTCTGTGCCTTCACAAAGCTGTCCTCTGAGGTCAGTACTCGTGTGCAACCAGACACAACGATGGAAGTGCGCATGCTCATAAGTCATAGTTACATGTAGCCCTAATTGACTGTTTTCATGTGTCGTAATTATGGTTTTGATGGTGATCATGTTTGGCTGCCATATCGATTCAAAAACTATGAAAAGTAATAAATATAAAGCATTCACGCCAATGATTCGAACTGTTTTGATATTTTAGAAACATAATGAATCATCACTGTTCCTTTGGGGTTATGTACTTTTCTTCACGAAGTAAAAACGGTTTTTTAGGAGGCGGGGATTGAAATTGTGACTTTCATAAGGGGAAATGCATTGATGTAACCCTCTAGAAATAAGGAAAAAAAAAAAAAAAGGCAATAGGCATGCATGTGAAAAGACAGTAACGGCACCATATTAGGGGCCATATAAATTATGCAATCATAAACTATGACCTGTCTCAACGCGTGTCGCATTACCATGTCTGTTGGCACGCTGCTGATTGATCATCTTGATGTTGATGTTGAAGCTTACTGCGATAATCACCTAGTTGTCAAGCCCTTCTTCAACATAAAACTGTTATCGTTAGTGTTATTGTTGTTTTCCTTACTGCTGCAGTTGTTGTGTTACTTTGTGTTCTGTATTTTCATTCTGGAGACGGATAGAGAGAGGAATGAGGTCCCACCAGTACAGGAACTCCTCCAAGCAAATTTCACCTCCTGAAGCGAATTTTCAATCTGAAAGAATGTGAGAAAGGCCAACTGTTTGTTTTGTTTGATTTGATTGCCTCAGTAGGAAACTAGTCAAGGCGTATGTTGGGGGGAGTCACTTTCCAGACTTTTCTTTCTATTTTTGTTTCTAACGTGTCTGTTTTTTGTTTTAGTTTCAAACCTTTCAGAGACCTGCTTGCCATTATATGATAATTCGAATAATTAGACGGGTGCGCCTTGTGACAAGTCCCTGAATAAATTCACGCTGTCCCTGCATCAGATGCTGTAAACAATGTGACACAATGCAATAAACATGCACGTACCACGCTTACATCTTTAGCACAATCCATGCTACACACGCACACACACACACACACACACACACACACACACACACACACACACACACACACGCACAGACACGCACACACACACACACACATACACACACACCTTCAGGGGCAGGTCTGGAGCAAAAATCCTCGCATGTAGTCTTGTTCCTAAACCTGTTGAGGTTTCCATGACATCCTCCATAGACGAACTCCTCACACTGCTCTGATGTTGCGTTATAGAAATACCTGGGCAAATCCATTCTGCATCTCCCCGTCTCTGGTGGCAGCGTGCAGATGTCTATTTTTCTATCTTCATGAGCTGGCAAACACACACACACACACACACACACACACACACACACACACACACACACACACACACACACACACACACACACAACACACACACTGTTCAGCATATGGTATGTCAAAGATGAACTTTTTTGCAGTATGGCATGCAGTCCTCAAAACATACACTAAAGGAACAAAATCTGATAGAACAAGTCATCTTAGGACTGTCATACTACTCGATAAAATCCCAATGATGTCTGAAAGCCTTTTTGTTTCTGAAGATTACAATCACTGGCTTCACATTAAAACGGTAGTTATGGGTGTGAGAATGAAATGACGTCATTACGGCGTGGAAACAATCATGGTGACCAGTGTTGACGCTGTTACAATATTGAGGAATACGTCAATAGTATGGGAACAGCCTTCTGCCTCTGGTCAGCCGAGAGAAGACTTCATCCTCAAGGCCGTTCTTTCCGCTTGCAGTATTCTTTGCCTTCACAAAGCTGTCTTCTGAAGGCCAATACTCTGTGCAACCCAGACACAACGATGCAAGTGCGCATGCTCACGAATCATAATTAAGCGTAGTCCTAATTGTCTGTTTTCGTGTGTCATAATGTGTGGTTTTAATGTCGACGAGTGATTCAAAAATCATGAAAACTTGTAAATGTGAATCAGTCACATCAGTGGTTCAAACTGTTTTGATTTTTTGAAGGATCAATTATCAATTGTTTCTTTGGGGCTTAAGTGCTTTTTTCTTCACAAAGATACCAGTTCCTATTGGTAAGGGCGGGGGTTTCAAGAAAGTGCACTGCACCACAACTACGATATATACGTAAAGAAGTATGCACGACTAGCAAGTAAATATTCAGATGACTCAGCACTCGTGGATCTTTCCAACTCTGATTCTGTTTACTTCAAGGAGGTTCAAAGATTTGTTGACTGGTGCGATCATGACTATTGATCTGAATGTAACAAAAACGAAAGAAATGTTGATTGATTTTAGAAAGAATCCAAAAGCTGTACCACCCTTTTTATCAAAGGTGCTGAAGTAGAACGTGTTGAATCATACAAATATTTAGGAACTTTTATAGATAATAAGCTGAATTTTAAATCCCATGTTGAGTATGTCCACAAAAAATGTCAAACCAGATTATATTGTCTTCGCAAGCTGCGATCATTTCATGTGAATACTGACATTCTTCGGACATTTTATTCATGCTTCTTGGAATCTGTTCTAACTTTCTCATTTATATGTTGGTATGGTGGGTTGACTGTGAAGGGCAGAAATGTGCTTGAGAAAGTGGTGAACGTGGGAGGAAAAAATCGTTGGTGAGAGACAAAAAAGTCTAAGTGAGCTATACAGGTGCCGTGTTGTTTGTAAAGCGAAGAAGATTACGTGTGACCAGACCCACGTTCTTGCAAATCAGTATGACCTTCTTCAGTCAGGACGAAGATATCGATCGGTTAAATGTAGAAGTGTCAGATTTAAACAAAGTTTTTATTCCCCTGTCCATTGATTTCATGAAACGAGAAGATGTTTAATTGAAATCCAAATTCCTCTATATGAATGTATGTCATATGTGAGAAAATGGGTAATGTGGCTAAATTATAAATTGAGATAATAAAGTTTACTTGACTTGAAGTATATGAAAAGACAATAATGGCACCATGTAAGGGCCAAAAACATTATGAAATCATAGACTATGGCCTGTCTCAGTGTGTGTTTCATTATCATGTATCTTAATACGGTTGAGATTACACCTCTTCTCTTCTTCTGTGTGCGCAGGCTGATACTCCTGCGGACATCCCCTGTATAGACAGGCAAGGATTAATCCCATCTACCCAACAAAGGGAGTGGAGTTTTGTGTGTATGACCGTGTTTTTTTTTCATCCCGCCATTAAGGCAGCCATACTCCATCTTCGGGAAGGTGCATGCTATGTGTCACGTGTCATCCATACCAACGGTTAGACTGACCTTCTCCTCCGAAAGTTGGTGATGGGATTTGACGTGTGTGCAAGATGTTGTGCGTGCGTTCACACACGGAGCCTCGGTTTATAGTTTCATTCGAAGGACTGTATGGGAAATGGAGTCAGAACCAATGTTAACTCCGAAGAAAAAAAATCCCCCTGTACCGAAACGGCCCGGTGGAGATTCGAACCTGCAACCCCAAGATTACAAGTCCGGCGCTCTACCACTGAGCTATTCCGGCCCCCTTAGCTTACACCAAATCGGACTTCATTCAATCCTCCATGATTAAAACACAAAGCACAACAACTACAAAATTTCAACGGTTTACCATCAATTTTCTTCTCTGAAAGTGAATTTCAGTAACTTTCTTTTGTGTCAGTATTAGCAAATAAGGTTGTTGTAATCTGTTTGTACATTTTTAACAGTTCTCAGAAACAGGCAATTTTGTTTTTGCTCGGAACATCACTGTTGGAGATCCTGTAGCTTTCCTCTAGTCTTCTGAATTATCTTTATTGGTATCTTTAGAAAACAAAAGAGGACAGCGCGGTGTAGTCAGGTAACTACACTGCTCCCCCTCCCCTTCCCTTCTCTTTCCCTGCCCAATCCTAGTCATTATAGACAAAATATGATGATAAGTCGTCTGCATTGCTCTCTCTCCCTTCCCTTCCCTTCCCCTTCTCTTCCCTCTGACCTGGGGCAACATGGGAGAAGTAGAAAAAACAACAACAAAAAACAAAAACAAACAAAACAAAACAAAACAAAAAACAAAAACGACTATAGCAGAACGTTGATGATTGATCATCATTGATGTTGATGTTGATGCCCTCTATGGCCAGAATATCATTCGT